>JABCKH010000154.1:0-32346 GCA_018851285.1 Lyophyllum semitale | reverse complement strand
AAAGCGTGGCTGATACTCCGCCAAATTGACCTCTTACCATATAAGGAATGTCATTGTGGGGGAGGGCTGGGTCAGCTGCGCCCGTGTTTTCTACTATGCTCAAGTATTGCAATGCGGCTGACTTAGCTCATAGATGTATCAACCGACTTCAAGGACCTTCGCCTAGAGCAATAACTCCAGTGTTTAGGCGCTTTCTCAATCCGACCTCTGGAGACAATCCGCACTTTTACTGCCTACTGTTACAAGTCGTCGCCGATCATACAACTTGAGGTACGCGGCGTTAATTCTGAATGCCCATTGCCAGATGTTCAATATCTCATGATGTGCATTCCGCAGCTACAAACGCTTATCTTGCGCCGCGAAAATACCGGACACCTACCTTGACCATATAGTCGGCAGGTAGTACGAGTTGGAGCCTCCGCAGAAGATGGCCAGCGGCACTGGCGCCGCAAGCGCAATATCGCTTTGTATGTATCATTCTTCATCTCTATCATAGTTGCTGATTCTCGCGCGAAGTCAGCAGCACTTCCCTCAGAACGTGATGATGGCTCGACAACGTGCTCTACCGTGCTACGGGACCACGGGCTTATATTAGAAAGTCTCGATAAGTTTGGGATTTGCTCTCCCCTTGCAATCGCTGAAAACAAACTGGTTCCACTTCTCCTACCTTGACTTACCAGACGACTCACTGCGCTTTCGATTTGAACTCCTGGGGTGTGTACTCGCCTGCTAGAGATATCGACATGTTTAACAACCATCGCTCTAGGACCCATACCGGCGTCTCCCATATAAACTGTTGTCTTTGAAACAACGATATCACCTCTGTTCGGATGTTATCCTTCTACCGCATCACGCATCACCATATTCCCCCCCGTGCGCATAGCAATAGCCACACCATTACTGGCCTAAACATGTCTTGATTAGTGTACTTCCGTATCAACCTTTCACGAGATTTCTAGCTCGCATCGCCAATTCAAATCCAATACTCCGGATGTTGAACCCAAACTAGAACCCAATTCAGGTACCGAATTCCTCTAAAATACTGCCGACTCGAGGATCACCGACATCAAGATGCATCAATAGTCGGATGCGAACGCGAAATTCTCAACCTTTGTCTCAACCTCGGTGGTCTTCCCTAAATCGTTGACGAGCAGGCTGGTTCCTCGCCTATCCAGCTCCTCATTTTCAAAGTCGCACGAGGAGAAGTGCTTCCGTACTTCTATACGTTAGGGAGAACAGTCCTTGGAGTGACAAATTGATGTCGAGCTGGCGTCTATGGTTGAGGCCTCAACGTCCACATGAACCTACGAGAACATTAGTCGGTATTAACTCTCAAAGTTGAATAACGCTCGCACCTTTACTACCAAATGCGGTGCACTCCGACAGACTATTGTACGATCGCTGGGGAAAAGGAAAAGCTCCTAGTGAGATCAATGGAATATTAACCGCGATTTTTAAAAGTGGAACTGGACTAACACGGAAAGTCATCGCAAAAGCGGAAGCGAAAGCGAAGATTTGCTAGTTCGCTCGAAGATGCTCAGCAGAAGCTAACGAGAACACCGGGCAGATTTCGCTGTCAGTCATTATACACCGGAGCCTCGTGCCTAGATTATAGGGAAAGGCTAGGTATTGAGTAGCAATGAATGCGAATTAGTTTCAGGATACGTAGAGCAGACGATCGGCGTCAAGAACAAGGAGAGTGACCCATGTGATCGTCCCGATTTCTAACGACAAAGCTCATCGTTGACAGCGACCACGATCACTCCCTTGGTCGTCCTCTGCAGAATCGTCTTCTATCAGTCATCTCAATTACTATACTCCCAGCACCGCTTCGAACTATGGATATAATACTTGCGGGTTCAAAAACCCCAGTATGAGAGTAATAGCGCTTCCGTGGTACGTTTTCGATTGTCTTCATCGAGGTGAAGTCAAACTAACGATCTTTCAAGTTTGCAGTTTAAAAGACATGTACCAGCATAGAGACTGTAGCAGCAGCGTTTTCTAGATGCGGCTTGCAAGGGTGAAAACTTTGGCAGATGTGGGCGCGGGGGCTGGCATGATAACGGTCGGTTTTCTTTGACGTTTTCTCTCTAACGTAGATGTATTTATGCGTGAATAGATCATGCTATTTCTGTTTCTTGAGCGGAGGAGAGGGAGAGTGGGTCGAGGGCGAAATGCCGATGAGGACCGTCGCTGTCTGAAGGGTGCGTTGATGTCCATTCTTTCCTCGATGCTTGAGCTTACATACATAACAGATATTCATTCTCTACGTCTTCTGCTGTCCAGTCTCAGTACACGAGCTTAAGCTTGGATGAGGGATAGCCCTCATCGTCCCTAACTCGTCACGGCCGCCCCCAACCGCTCTTCCCTTCGTCCTGCATTGTAAACCAGGCTCCGTATCTCCCAAAGTTCGGAGCTCGTTACCACAGATACAGCTCCCAACCTACCACGCTTCGTGCCGAACCATCAGCATAGCATGATCAATGCGAAACAAATGCTCGAGAACAACAACATCAACCTTTCCAGAAACATCGGTACGTCCCCTTATCTCCTCCCCCACTTCAAAGCCGTGCTGACCCTATTTCGTCCACAGAACGCCAGCGACGATGCCCTTATCGCCCGTCAGGTCATGCTCAGATATCGCCACTGCCACCGCCGCGACACCCCAGCCCTTTCCAGCGGCCTAGGATCCGTCCATGTGGTGCGCCCGACGTCGCCAACACGGACCCGCAGCCGCTCCCCCCGCGCTGCCTCCCGCACATCCGCTCTTACCCGTCGCGGTCCCGCTGGCCTTCACGTGTCTTGTAAACCGGCAGCAGGACAGGCGCAGGCGCAGGAGGGTACCAATAGACACAGACGAGCGTTCCTGTTCTGCGTCGCACCCCCACCTTGCGTACCCGCTGGTGATGAGATGCCACACATACCCTGTCTGTCTGAATTTCCCGCCGGTGCACTTAGGGTTAGGGTTACGTGACCACACAGAACTTTGACCTAGGGCCGTTAATTTCTGCATGTGAAGGTTCGTGGAGCGATCGATATCATCACATGGAGCCAGCCCTCGTTCTCCTGCATCCGCGAGTGGTGCGGACCCGACCACGCCGGATACTGAATATGTACAGGCAGACCCCTTCCCCCTCCAGTTCTTTTATTCTCCGCTCAACACGTTCTTCCAGCGCTCAGCGCTCCCTCCAATTACTATTGAACTAAGCGACGGTGGTTTCCAAGCTGTGGCCGCCGCTATATGGATTAGTCTCATAGCCTGCACGCATATAGTCCTCGCGGGCGAGCCTGAGCAAGATTCAAGGTACGTTCTTATTTTTCGATACACAAAGTCGGGTCATTGGATCTGACGAGAGCATTGAAGTGGGCGACGCACATTTTGACTACAGGCGCCAGCGCCTATCGCTACTGGCGTATGTATATCTCGTCGAGAGTGGTGCTGCTCCTAAGTCGATATTTCGAAGGAGCAACGATTCAGTATGGTACAGCTTGCTCATTGATTGTACCGTACGATCTTCGCCTGTCGTTGTTTCCAATCAAAACGTTCAGCCTGCATGCCGTTTGCTTTACGCAATCAATAAACAAGTTGTCAAATATCATCGTACGCCTGTCGTGTAATGGTAAAATCCTCTGAATATTTAAATCCAATCGACCGCTTTACGACTCGACCTCTCCCGAAAGTTCAGAATCGAGTTCAGCGAAGTTATTAAATACATGAGTGTGATGAAAGCTTCAGAACCCTTCACTCCTGTGAGCTGCACTTGGGGCGACAGTGGCAGCGTCGATCCACAGCATAGCGACGTCGATTCCATACAGGCGGTATAATGCACACACTCGTACTTATCTCTAGACGATTCTCTGCGGCCTTGTCTCTGACATTTCTTACTATCCTCAAATTTACGCGGTCAGTCTTTACGCTCATCGACGTCGAAGTACCCCCAACCTTGGAAGTTGACACTGTACAGCCTATGTACATAGGAACAAAATACCTTTCGAGGTTAGGTTATGCATCCGTCCCATCAAGTTTTCAAAACTATATCGCTCAACTTTGTCGCGTGAGGATTCATTGCAAAAATGGACAACGATGTGCTTCAAGGTCTCGGCATGGCGCCTCCTGCTCAGCAACTCGTCTATTCCTTCCCAGTCCTTGGCGTCCGCATTCCCCGAAGCAGACCTCCACATAAGTTCCACCTCCCTCAATTGTTTTCGTTCTGGAATAGATTCAAGGACGCGCCGCGTCCATGGGACATAGCAATCTTCCTCGACAAGACTATGTATAGTGAGATGGCGTAAATGCACCAAGTTACGAAACTCGAAGTGTCCGAGCATTTGGTAGGTATCTAGTCAAATGAATCAGGTTGGCACAGGAGACCGGGGTTAACGGTTGAATTACCGATGAAAACACTGATATGTAAGTGTTGTAGGTATGCCGAGGAGAGGTCCACCAGTTTCTGTAGCTGGATAATATCGTCCTCCACCGCCGCGACAGTGCATGAACGAAGACGTGCTAAGGACAATGCAGATGGATTGATTGGGTCTCCCAGAGCATCAAGAAGCCTGTGCACATCTTCCAGATCCTCTGCTACTACAGTCTGCAGGTACCCCTCAATACCTGGAATTAAAGGGTCTGGCGATTGTGAAGGGCGTAGAAATGGACTATCAAGTTCAAGGACTTTGATGTGGGAAAAGGAACGGAGATCAGCCGCTGGAAAATAGATGTCCTGAAGGTAAAGAGTGTGACAAGTAGAGGATCGTACACGGCCGCACCGTTCGGATAAGAGATTGATATGATTGAGGAAAATATGAGATTCACAATGGATTGATATGAAAATCGAAGTTGGAGACCACTAGTTTTTTCTTAACGGTCGCAAGTCTTAAGAATTTCATATCATCGAGCGGTGATCAAGCAAGACCATTTGGGCAGGACGTTCCACATGGACCTTTCCCAGCTCTTCCCGTAGTTCTCCAATTCAGATGTAGAGAAAAAAAGACATTATATTCAACATGGCTATACTGTAGCATTTCAATCAATTCGACAGGCACTGTGACCTGTGACAGGCCTGTTCGAATTTTTGAATTCGACGGACCGCCGCGGCACTTGTGACGCGGCCGAATTTTCGACATTTTCGACGCCAAAAAGACGAATTTTCGGGGTCAGACCGCCAGGTGGATTCGACAAACTTGTGGGAGACCTGTGACACACGGCAAATTTCGACAAAACAGGGGGTCCTGTGACCCGTGACAGTCGAATTGATTGAAATGCTACAGTATCCTATTACAACGACGCATAGTAAAAGACCCTGATCTTCTAGTGCATATGGTGGTTCCTGAGCGCAAAACGATGTGATTGGCTAACGAAAATATAGAGGGAATAAAACGATTTTCGAAACGTAGAAAATACAAGTGTGACAGATTTCGTGAATAACTTTGTTTGTCCGTGTAAATCCTAGAAGATATCTGATTATCTCCAAGATTATCTTGACATTCCGTCCACATTCATCCTTCGTATTCGTTCAGTATCACAGCATAGACCTCCTTGTCAGAGAAGTTGTTCAAGTAATACTTGTCACCGATGTCAAGAGAGTTTTCGCTAGTGAGCCTAAGATCACATGTCTATCGATGTGTTAATTTTAGGAAGAGACGCGAACCTCAACACATACCTTGCCGTGGACCGGGACAATCTCTATGGGCCGTGCAACATGAAGGAGGGGTGTAATACCACCAACTGGAGTGACCTTGTCCGCCTGTCGGTGCCTCTTGAGTAAGTACATATCGATATTGGGTTCTTCCTTCAGCAGCCCATTTGGGTCATATTGACCGGCAAATTTAAAGTACTGCACATAAGTTAACGGCTGGTTGAACATGTCGGGAAGCACGTTGTTGGCCCGGGGTATGGGCTGAAACACGAGGCGAACTTGAACAACATGGAAGCCTAATAAGTAAACCAAAGTTAACTTTTCTGATAAACAAAATTAACAAGAGGTAGCCTCACGAGTGATCGTCGTCGATGTGGACTGGATATTTCTGATGAAGACGGTATCACAGCTCCCATGCTCTGCACCTTGACTCGGAGGAAAGGCTTGGACTGTCTCTGCTGGTAGGATAGTTTTCTCGTCGTGAATTGAGTGTAGTTGTATGCGGAACTTGTGCCAGATCTGGATTTTCTCAAAGCCGAGGTCGTAGTTGGTGTTCGAGCGTGATGCTGTGGCTGCGGGAAGAAAACTGGCTGAGTATTGATGTAGAGCATTGCGTAGGTCGCCCAGTTTGAATTGCCTCGCAGCGTTATCAATATCAAGTGTTTGATGCGGCGATACATTGAGAAGAAACGCTGTCCTAAAGTCACCGGAGACCATGGACCCTTTGGAAGTGAAAAGGTTGCGAGCCAAGCGAGGTCCACGAAGGTCCGTTTCGTCAGGAAGCACACGTGCAATCCATGAAGCTTCTGGGTGACTGTCAATCAGCATATCCGTGACGGCAGATGTCTCCTCATCGGCGATGTCGTTTAATAGGCTTTGGTTACCATCTCGGAGGAGTGTGATTAGATCGAAGATTCGGATTTTCTCCTGTCGGTCAAGGATATGAGCACATTGCTGATCCCAACCTTCCTTGTGGTTCGTTAGTTTGAACGTGTGCTTGCACGTAGTGATGAGCAAGCGCTCTGAGACATCAGCAGTGTATTGCATGAGTCCTCCAAGATTCCGGATCGCAGGTGCAAAAGAGTGAAAGAGCTCGAGCTTTGGAATGTTGAAGTGGTCGCTCGTCCGCGCCTCCGCCTCTAGTATGTGATGCTTGTAATCATGAAATTCCTGAAGCGCATCTTGCATCGCCGTGATCGTCGACTCTGTATGTCGAGGAAACTGGGCAATGTAGATGAAGTCGATAATTGCCCGAATAGCCCTGAGAAACCCTCCGTTGACTGCACCAGCAATCACTGCAACAATTGTGCGCTGGATGTCTCGATGCTCGCGGCCAGTCATTTGATTGACGTGGCTCACACCGCCACTGAAGTGGCGATATCCGATGCGCTTGTGGAGGCAGCGGAATCGGCGGTCAAGCTCCTCAGCACCAAGAACTGCCTTGCACCAGACAAGAACGTGGTCGAAGAAAAATTTATGACAGGTGTGAAGGATTTCGGGGGCGAGGAATATCGATGGATCCGAGAGATACCAATCCCGCCAAAATGGCAGATTGACGCCACTCAGCCCTTCTGCCTTGGCGCTTTTCAGGAATTCTGGTAGTTGCCAAGGATCCGAGTTGCCTGTCTCGGAGATCTTGATGATAGAACGAAGTGTGGCGTCACCGAGACGAGCCGGAGAAGGCTCGTTGCTTCCGAATGATTTGAGGGTGGCCGTTGACACAGGTGAGGAGTTTTTACTAACACAAGCAATGAGTTGTTGCTCGGGTAGGTCTGCTGTATAAGCTACAAGTGGGGTGTAGATTTCCCGTATCATACCGGAGGGATCAGGTGTCTTGTCACCTTGCCGAGCGGCTACCTTCAGATCTGCGGTGATAATGTCAAGGCACCGGTGCCAGACGCGGGCAGCTAAAACACTCTGATATTCTGGGGCGTCGTTGAAATCTGGGATTGGAAGAAGTCCAACACATAGCCATGCATGTGATGTGGCCTTTTGTCGAACATGAGAGTGGATGTTGGAGATCGTGAGGAATACAGGATGCATGTGGAGCCCGCCGGTACCTGTGGTAACGTGGGTCTTATCGGACGCTAGGATCACGCCTACGACCGTTGCGCCTTGACTTATTTTATTGTATCTTGCCTGGAAATCAAATATTAATATATACTATCAGTAAAACGAAGAAAATCACGGCTCACATGCAATTCTTCAAGATAATTAGCAGTTGAGAACTCAGAGAACTCTCTCTCCCAGCCAGTGCGTCGCCGAACCTCCTCCTTCCTCCCGTCAAAGTCCATGTGTTGAGCAAAAACAGGGTGGCCGACAATATAGCGGACTGACTCTAGCCCATTCCGATAAATCAATCTGATGGGCAGGACTGTGGGGTAACCCTCCACCGACAATTCTCTGATGAACCATTCAGGACCACCAGGTAGTCCTTCGATTTCTGCTCGTAGTCTATTCGCGGACTGGAATGCTTCACCAAGTCCATTCTTCCTTGCCTGAGCGCCCGAAAATGTCATCAAAAAGAAACAAATATTTCAAGCTGAAAAGATTTACCCAATCTAGATTCAGAAACCGGTCGGTTTGTGTTTGAGTCAAAGTCTCTGAGAGGAACTTGGCGAGGCCCCATTCTGCTTTGTTCTCGAAAGGAAAGAAGGTGTTTCCATGGAATTGAGCCGCTTCCGAAGCCAATTTTTGTAACGTATTTGGTTTGGACCCGTAGTGTACTGTGGGTGGAGTGTGGTGTCGGAATCTACGATGAGCATCCGCGTCGTCATTGTCCATGTCGACATCTTCGTCGTCGGGTGGATGAAATAGTGGTACAATCTCGTCCGCAAGAGTTGTGCAGGCCCTAGCGTCGATCGGGGACATGGTACCACGGATAATCTCGTGCTGTCGGATGGTTTCTGAAGGCATCGCTGAATAAGGAATAAACAAGTTGGGTATTGAGGAGATGTGTGAACGGAGCGACCATCTTATATAGCCCCAGGCTGGTCGTGGTAGATGTTGTAGCGGCCTGGGGACACAGGTTCGAAGCAAGATTACTTAGCAATTCAACGGCGAACGCTCGCTGTCATGTTGGGACGATCATCATGATCAAGAAAGAGCCTTGTAGAAAATATCAACGCGCACTGTCACTAGAAAAGCAACGGTAAAGGAGTTGATGCTGTTGTCATTGGAGTCTAGTCACCTTACTGATCGTTGCCTCCGTCATAGTACACCGCTCTATGTGACATGTAAACATACAGTCCAATTGTTATCACAGGAGTACACAAAGGGCTACAAAGTGCGAGATAGAGTGTAAGGACAATGAGATGATGTATAAATAGATTTCCATACAAAAACGAACATGAAAGAGCGTAAAAAGCGAACTTGCGAGATGTAGAGCACGGAAGGAGATCGAGAAGCAGTTGATACGTGAAGGAGACATAGGTGCGACGCAGAGAGTCGGAGCGAGGAGCAGGCAATACAATATCAGGGTGGTATACATGGCAAAAGAGGAGCGGGACATGTCGATCCATTCATGATGTTCTGCAAGGCGTATGAGCAATAGATCTTGGCTCTGAGTAATACTAAAGACATACCACTTTGACGATGCCGATGCACTGTCCTCCTCTGAGTGTGATGATTTCCCCCCATGTTCGAAAAGGCTCGAGGAGGTATCGGACTCTTCTGACTCGGAGTGGTTGCCCATAGCGCTTTCAAGCTCTGTAAGGTCCTTACATAGCTTGTCACTGCTCTCCCTGAAGCGCATGTGAGATTTGACGAAGGCGAGTTGCATATCGATAGCTTCCACCGAGTCGGAAAGGGGTTGCACGGCCTGGTTCATATATTTTGAGTAGGTCCGGTATAGCTGCATTTTGCTGGCGTAGAAGCGCTTTTGAGCCTCCAACTCGTCACTCAGGCTCTTCACCATCTGACCACCCTTGCTGCTACCCTTGTACTCACGAACCATTCCTTTAAAAAAGGCTCTGTCGTGGTTGGTGGAGTCCGCGAACATGTCTTCCTCGTCGCCCGCAACTTCATCAGCTCCATCTTCACCACTGCCAGCCTCTTCATCACTGCTCGTGTCATCATCACCGCCCATATCATCATCACCACCCATGCCTTCATCATCAGCCTCAGCCATGTAACCATTGCCGCCCACGTTACCACCTGCATCGCCATCCATGTCATTCTCTGCGTCACTGCCCGTATCACCGCCCACGTCGCCGCCAATGTCGCCGCCCACGTCGCCGCCCATGTCGCCACCCACGTCGCCACCAATGTCGCCGCCCACGTCGCTGCCAATCTCGCTGCTGTCCTTGTCACGATAGCCGCCTGACTTACTGCCACCGTCTTGGTTATGATCAAGATTTCCGCTGCCAGGAATGACATCGGTGTTGACACTGGACTTCAAAAGCTGTTCTTCGACACTACTTTGACAGTGTGCCATGTAGGCTGCAAGACTGTCATATTCCATAGCTTTTGCCGCCCACCATCGCCGTTCACGTCGTAAGCTCGCTTTTGCCAGAAGCTTGGCCTTGTAGGCAAGCCGAAGACCATCATAAGACATGCCATGAAGACCATGCTCGAAGGTCGCGGCAGACTGATTCTTTGTCAGATAGATGATAAGGAACCTAATTGCAAAAGTAGCTTACAAATCTAATAAAAGCTGTACTGTGCTTCACGCTAGAGCCGTCCTCGATTGCGCGGAACGCAAAATTGTAGGCAGGTTTGTCCCGTGTTGGCGTTGGTCGAGAGCGATCAATGTAACGGGGAGATGTTGAATGCCGAAAAGCTGCAGATCGTGGAGTGCGGTGGACAAATGTATCGAGTGATGGATTATTAGATGAAGATGCTGGAGTGCCAGTGGCAATAGAGATCTTCACTTCAGTGGGTACATCGTCGAACATAATGGTGGTTGTTGCCAGAGATTATGGTTCCTAATACAAGTAACATGTGACTTGGACTTCGACAATTTTTCTAAGTTCATTCAAACCTCGTTGCACTGTTTATCGATAAAGTACCGTCACACCCTTGTTCGTTATCGATGGCACAACGAGGTCTCTATCATTCCAACTACTCCGCGGCTACATCTGCTCTGCAACCGCCAAAAAATGCCGCCAAAAAAAAAAAAGGGGACAGGCAGAGGGAAAGGGCCGGGGTTGAAAGCACTCTCAAAAGCGAAACAAAAACTTAAGGTGCCGTCATCTTTTAATGCCATTTACTCAATAATTTTTCCTGTAGGGTGCTCGCCCCAAGATCGGTTCACAAATCACTGCTGCTGGCCTACCAATTGCATCGCAGTTAGGGCATCGTAGCGAAATCCCGAGCTCACCATTGCGTGATACTGCCAAGCTTGCAAATAAACTGTTCAATGAGGGAAGCGACAACGATAGCACCGATGATGAGAGATTGAATGACTCGGAGGAGGAGCAAGCGGAGGGCACATTCCAAATGGTATGAATGTCCGATCTTTCCTCCATGATTCTCATCGTATATTGTAGACCCCGATCCCTGTGGTTTCCGGTACCTCCGAACCACTGGGTAGCTACACTGATTCGGTATATCGACATTACTTTGCCTCTTATCTCAGATACGGACCCATAATATCATGCGCAGGTTAATTTTCAAAACATCGACAACCGCGTGATCCCTCAATATCAGGGACTCAGCATGGGAGCTTCAATGGCTCCTGAGGCCAATCAGATCATGCGGGGTGTCGGATACGATAGTCCCGAGTATGTACGTCACTTGCTTGAATGTTCACTCTTCTTGGGCACCGATGGGTTTATTGTAGGGCGAACAACAATTTCAAGGTTATCAGGCTATCTATCCAACATCACAGTTTGTATGTCACCGTTTCGCTCTCTACAGCTAGCTTATCAAATTTTGTCAAGGGCACGACTGGGTTTGCTGGTGGTGCTTCCTTGTCTCGGGTCACTGATGATCCCTGGGGACCCAATCATCATGATGAACAAGCTATGTCGTTGGCAAATGCAAGATGTCGCGTGCCGGAGTCAAGGGAATACCATGTACGTGACAATGGCTAGCTCTCTGCAAGCCTGTTCATAAATTTCGCAAACAGGGTGCATTCCTCAACACCTACGACTCAAATGCTCCCGGAGACCTCTCATTAACGGCGATGCCGCGCTTTCCTACAAGCCAACTGCTCTTCGACGGTGACTTTGACTTCTCCGGACAGTACTCGCAGCCATCTTTTGATTTGGCATCCAACGCCCTGGCGCCACAAAGTTTATTTTCTGATCCTTCTATGATCAGCAGCAGTTCTGGTGCGATCGAATACGACGCTTTGCACACAGACTTACTGTTCAATGGCCCCTACCACAGCTCGTTCGAACCCCAGCCTTTCCCGATGCCACCTCCTGGTTCCCAGCGGTTTGACACCTCCCCCTTGTTCCCCATTGAGGAGCCCATTGATCTACCCTTTGGGCAGATCCCGATGCTGCCACCCTACTACCGCAGTCCCTCGCGACCACACTCGAACGAAAGTCTCGCTGGATCTCGCCGATCGGCGCGTTCAGTACCGGTGCGTTCAGTACCGAGATTCAATCCACTCTCCCTGCCACCGGGTGTGACAGCGCCCCTTCGCAGAGGGGAGACCTACCATGGAGAGACTGTCGTAATCAAAAGCAAACCCATCCCATTCAAAGTGTCGGCGCGACCGAAGACCAGACTGCAGCGTCTAACGAAGACCTCCTCAACTCCTGCTCCAGCGTCGGGATTGTCGCACGCAGCTACGGGCCCTTCAGCTCCGGCCCTGGCATGCGTATCTTCGCACACAGCTATGGCCTCTTCAGCTCCAACCCCAGTGTCTGGACCCTCATCTCAGGTCCAAGCTGTGAGTCTAGACCGAGATACTCGCAAAAGAGCTGTCCAAGTATTTATCTGCCGGATTCTCTGCGACAATCCTATGGCTACCGGACAGCCACTAAACACACATGCCAACGAAGCGCTACGCGAGGTGGTTCCTACGAACACACCAGTACTCTCGCCGAAACTGCTCAAGACTTTTCGTGACGAGGCGTCGAATATGCGGTACTTAATTCATCAAATAACGAAGCGCTTCGACTACCATTTTGATATCGATTTTCCTGTTCCCGAAGCCAGTGCTTCGGAGTCATTGACACCATCTGAAAGGCTCAACCTACTAAGTGGGGAATCAAGGTCTGATTTTTTGCATCTTCGCGAGGCCGATGTGAGTGTTGTATTTTCTGAATCCCCAGAGACTAACTTGATCGTTAGGGAAACATTAGATGGTTCGCGTCCTCTGCCCTAGACAGGCTCATCCGCAGCTCTCTTTTCGACACAGGGGGGATCATTTCAAAGGAGTACCTTTCTCGTATCGATGCTACGGCCCATAGAAGTGTTATTGCACTCCACTCCGTCATTTTGGCCCACTATGTTCGTGTTCATCTAGGATCTGCGGCTGCGTCACAGGGCTTTAAGGCGAAGGATCACATCAAAGAATACGAGGAACTCTACCAATGTATGCAGGACGTCGAACACGGCAGCAGAGGAGATAAGGCTAGGCGTGATTTTGAGGAGTTGAAGGCTGAGCTGTTTCGAAGATAAGATCAGTATCGATAGATTTGTAATCACGGTGTATATTTTCTTGTTTGCAACCGTGACTTGTTACTCGTCAGATATTAATTCAAGTTGTCGGTCCGACATCCACCCATGAATTTTGCTCGCTAAACTTCGTTTCAGGCTAATCCTCAAAGGGAAGACCCTTAAATCGTTCATGAGCGCTCTGGAACGGTTTTGAAAAAATAGATATGATGGTCCGCCGATCCATGCAGCTTGATCTTCCGCACAAGCTGTAATCTACGCAAGACGGCGCAAGCCGCGTTGACTCTCGTGGGGCTCACTGTCAAGCGAATGTGAAACTTGGAACTCATTAACTGAAAGTGGAAATCGAGGATTCGCACGAATGCGGCGAGCTGAGGGTTCATTGAGAAAGCGATGTCGACAAGCTCGATTGTGCGATGGTCCGCTATATCGAGGGGTAGGATGGTAAAGAGCGTCGTTGGGCCGGTTCGCAGAAGGGTAATGAGACGGTGCTGCACGACCTTAAAGTGGCCCTATCGTCCCCCACTTCCTCGACAATGATTTCGAGTATCTCTTGTGGAATAGCAGGTATGTCGCTCATCGTCCTAGACGGTAGTTGTGGGAATAGAGAACGAGCTGAGCGACGTCTGTTAATCTGATGATCGTGTTTGGCTGATAAGAAACACAGCCTTCGTTGATCTGTCTGATAAAATCATTACCCAGGCGGACGAGCTGTATAAATGATTGATCTGTGCAACTGGATGCCCTATGAATCCACAACGATCCCCAACCAACGAGCCTCACCAAAGCCACCTCGGTCGCCCGTCCTTGCGCAGGCGCCATATCTCGGCATTAATATCCGCACAGCTGAGCATCCAGCCTACAATGAGTCGAATGAGTAGAAGCAGAGCCGACGACTGTGTCATACATAATGGCAGCCAAAACCCTCGAACTCACCCAAAGCAAAAAATCCGCGCTCAGGCAGCGACGCTCATGTCCTCGGAAACAAAACAACCTCCGCATGAAGCACCCTCGCTTTATCCTCCCTTACCCCACGCATCGCGGGGAGGCAACGCGCCGCCATCGACGCTTGGTTCTGCACGGACTCAGTCATAAGCTCTGTACCATCCATAGTCAGTACCAACGACGGTACACGAAAAATAATCATCTGACTCTTCTCCGTCCCGTCTTTCTCCTTCCTCATCTTGACCACCGTCCTGAGAGGCCGGAAGCACGGCTGCGAAAACCAGTGCAGCACATGAGCGCCGTCGCGGCCTCGTCCTTCGTGATGAGCTCCCACAGCGGCGTACGCCTGCCATGCGTCGCCGTACGCGCATCCTTCTGCAGAATGACAATCACCCACAGACCGCGAGAGAGAGGGAATGTCGTCTCACCTCCAGTTTTTCCTCCTCGCGACTCATCACATGACCGTCTACCCAGTTCTCAAGCGAACAGGTGGCAGCCCCGAAAAATATGGGGAACGCGGAGGATCTCGGAGAAAGCGCCGTGCACGCGCCGTGACCGTATGAGCGCACGAGACTTGAGCGCATGGGGGCGAAAGCGAGGTGCTCGTTTCGAAGGTTCTTTGCTCCTTCGCCTCTGTGATTATCCCTCGATATAGGGAGAGAGCGGGGAAGGGCACTTGAATTTCCGTTGCTGGAGACGGAGACGGGACTGGCGGCCGTTCACCGCGGATGTGTTTGCAGGAGGCGAGGCCTGCAAAGGAAAATGGGATCAGAAAAGCTACAAGGCTGCAAGGAAAGGGCGGGCAGACGTCAGGATATACGTACACTGTTGGAACACGCGCCACTTCGCTGCGATGGGAAGGCAAATTCTTAGGAAGGGGGTTGGCTTTCGTGAAATAAGTCGAAAATATCATCCATGAAGGAGGGAGGACGTACCCGTTTCAAAAACATCAGACTTCAGTGTCTGAGGGTTTTGTCAACGAACGTCTGACGCAGAATAAGAGTCAGAACGACGGAATAGAGTGGGAAATGAATAGACGTACTTTGATGTTAATCATCGACGCTGTAGAATGAATATTAAGTCATTATCCGGGTAGAGTGCGGCAGGAAAGAAGCTAACCTGGGCCTCATAACGTCGTTCCAGCTTCCGAAATGACTGTATCAACATATAGTAACGTTTAGCTTTCGTCACGCAAGCAAGAGTAATGGACTCTGAGACACACGACTCGGAGCTTGCCTTATCCACCACTATGGCATCGGTAACTATCGGTGCGACGGTGGAAGTCCTTTTGAGGTCTGGCTTCAACAGAGCCCCGCGTAATGGTAAAAATTGTATCCAATCAGCCTCTGCAGATCCATGGGCAGAGGTCTATCGAAAGACAGTCCTCGAAACGCAAGAAAAGGCGGTCCACGAAATGGTGTTGTAAAAAACATCGAGGAGTATTGTCCCTGTGTACTCATTCTGGAAGCAATTATATAAGCATTTGCAGCCAATCATCGCACGCGAACCATAATTCCCAGTGAAAAGTCCCTCGTGTGAGAGCGTGTGAGATCGTGTCCGATATTCGATATCGTGTGAGGTCGTTCAAATCGTATGATTTCTTATCATCATCAATGCGACCTGTCAGAAAAGACTTGAAATCAACGAAACCCTGACCTCTGCTTGTAAGTAAGCCTCACAATTTACGCTTGAACCTAGGCCCTTGCTCCAGTCGGAGCAATGTCGCAAATGGATGAAGTTCGTTCAAACTCCGCTGCAACCAATATCTCGCCACGTCGCAGAACTCTTTCCTTCTTCAGAACCATCACTTCCAACTCCTTCCTCTTGCCCTCCTCTCTCGAACTCCTCCCCTCCCGTTCTGTGCCCCAACAAGGTATCTCTCTCCTCTCGGTCCTTCCTGTCTAGATTGCCCGTTCTGTGGGTACCGTATGTTGTTGCAAGCACATGTCGCGTGTCGCATACTTTAATTCTTTTTTGCTCGTCGTACGACGAACATCAACACAAGGTATGTGTAGTTTCCTTTGCATATATGACTTCTTCGGACTATCTGACTCGTATTACAGACTTATATGATCGTTGTTTTGTGTTTGGTTGAAGGTTTAGTATGTTGTTGGCTGGTGAAGGCAATGGGTGCGTCTTCTTTGCTAGTCTTGCAGCCAGTTTTAATAAGTTCAATTTTAGATAAACCCACAACGGCTGCCTCGAACCTCCCTGTTGTCAGGGCTGCATTGTCGGAACCCACGGCACCATTTCTCCCCGATGCCTGTCCAATATGGCCCAAATGCCACGCGCCCATACCACTGCTGTCCGACTTTACACCAACACAGCACGTGTGTACAGCTCACACCCTGGTTCCGCTCGACGTATCACCGCGATCAACTGCCTCCACGCACATCACGAACCGCCGCTGGCCCGTTCCGCGCCTGTCAGAGGAGATGAAGGTTCGACTGCAAGGCACGAGGGAAGGACAGCTTTTACATAGATTAGCATCTACGTACCTAATTGGAATTACAATCTCGTTGAATCATATCATACTGTGCAAGGCCCCAAAAAGAAGGAAAATAGTACTGAATAGGCACATTATTAAGCCTCAAAGAGAAACGATGCAGAGGATGTGAACCTATACTGCACGAGGTGAAATGATCCTGTCGAGTGAGAGCGCGTCGTATAATTGAGAGCATCAAATTCAAACGATACCACGCGATTTCAAGCGCTCTTACACGAAATCCATCGTTCTATTGACTTCAGGAAAATGACACGCTCTTTTCCGGCATCTTTCCGGTCTTTCAAAAGTTGGAAAGCCGCAGAAAGCTGGCGAAGAGCCGAAGATCCAGCGTCTTTCGAAAGCCCAGTCGGTTTACTTGTAAAAGACCAAAAAATACTTTTCTTGGTCCCCTCGCGTCTTTTCAAAGACATCATGTCTTCTTTAAGTCAAAGGCTAACTTCATGAAGCCATGTATAAGACTGGAATACTTTTTATTTACTGAACCACGACAGCAGTACAGGATACAAATACTGAACTACTGGGCAGCATCACACATTAGATACGGTACAACTATCACATCATGCTAGCCCTGCGAGCTAACCCTGTAACCCCACCCATGTAACCCCACCTCATCCGATATGCGAGCCACGCACCCCACCTTTCGACAGCACCCAGCAGCAACAACGAGAGCGTCGGGAAACAGATCTGAGTAGTATGGGTCAGTGAGGGAGGTTGGGATGAAGATGGGGGTAGCATACATAAAAGGCCGTCATCCCACGGCAGCCCAGCGGAGCCACTCCAGCCCTCCGGCGGGCCTCCGCATCCCACTTTTTAGAACTGTGGGTGTTCCAGGAACAGAGCTGAACGGCATGAATCAGTAGAACGAAGATAGGAATAAGCGGGTAGCAACACACGTTGAGATTCGCAGTAAGAACCCCACTGGTAGTACCACCGCCACTCATATTCAACCGACGGCGAGAACATCGGCCCGACCTCGACCTCCGTAGTGACACCAACGGACGCTGACCGACTCCCGTCTTCAGCACTCGAATCTTTATACACTGTCCTGCGCTGACAAGATTGAGGATAATGCGCACAAGCACAAGCACGATTACGAGTGCGAACACCTCAGCGCCAAAACCTTCGACTCCGCAATGAGAAAATGGTCTATTAAACCTGGAACTGAAACATTCTAGCGAGAATGCAAGCACAATGGAAAGCCAGACTTACCTTGTGTGATGCGCAACGAGGGATTGGATTGAAGCAGCAGGGAGGGCAGTGGGGCAACATGGGGAGGAGGGAATAGTGCCTGTGCCAACATAGGGTGGCCCACAGAACGGGTAATCTCAATGGGAGATCACAGGCACAGAGGATACATGGCCTCTGTCGACGTTGAACGTTGAACATTGAACGTTGAACATTGATGGGGGTTGAAAAAAACTTTCTGTCGGAGTTTGAACGACTTAGAGAATTTGTGACCTTGCTGGATCCATGGTGAGCCTATGAAGTCTCAGTCGTATGCATATTTGTACCACACTGTGGCTTAACGGTATCGTGCTTCAAGCTTTCTGCGGCTTTGTCGCTATCTACTACGCTGGGGGTTCAATCCTTCAATAAGGCAATATTTTGCTAGTCTCTCGGTCCAGCACGTTGATGTCCGAAGCATTTCAAGATGACTGCCAAATGCCAAAAGTCATCAGGATAAAGACTAAGACAATAAAAAAAAGCAAAAGCCGCGAAAGCTCGAAGCAAAAGACTGATATGACCCATAAGATGAAGCTGAAGACTCCAGAAAAAGACAAAGCAATCAAAGCCCAAGCAGAAGACTGTGTCATTTTCCTGAAGTTCTCGATTTTCGTTTGAGATATTCGTTCCATCATTTAAACTGATATCGCACGATCTCACACGCTCTCACACGAGGGACTTCTCACTGGGCATAATTTGACGAGTCTTCTCAGGATGCGCTTCCCCCTGAAGAAACAGCTGGATTCACTTGTCTCTACCCTCCGCAAGCTCTTAAGAAGTTCTAATCATGAAACTCCTAACGAGGTAGAGTTCAGAGTACTGGAACTGGACGTGGACACATATCTCGAGCTGCTCGGTTTACAATCCCGCAACTTTGCCGGCGCTCAGCAGCTTCGTGTAATCTCAGTCTCTCTATACAAGCAGAAAAGTGTCTATCAGCATGAATACCTAACGGTCGTGGTTGAGAACCGCGAAGCAGTGAAGTACTATTTCCGCATGGAGCGCCTGCAGGATTTGCACACCGTAGAAACCGTCCCAAGCACACCTAATATAACGGTTGGATCACTCTCGCTCGAAGACGCTCCATATTCACCCTCCTCTGGATCTACACATTCACTACGTGCTTCTGAGACGCCCCGCACCTCGAAACCCGTGTATTCAAAGCTGCCGAAGAATTCCTCTGTCGCTTTAACGTAACAATCTACCAAGGATGTCATTCATTGGGTTAAGGCCCCTAAGAGAAATCGTAACGACTGCCTTCTGGGTGTCCTCACATTCCCATCTCAGCCTGCATCGAACATATTTTTCCTTTATCACATGGTCATCCTCGCTGTCGCCATCCGTCAACGCGAGGACAGGCTGCAAGGGAAATGGTTAGAATAGCCAGGGCGGAGGCGGTAAAGGGGCGGGAGGCGGCGGCGGCGAGGAAGAGGGAGAAGGCACTGAGGGAGAGTGAGATTGAGGCGGTGGAGGAACGGGTGAAGGCGCTGCAGGAGCAGATAAAAAAACTCGAGGCGACCCTCGCTGGTCAGGGCTCATCGCCATCGTAGGAATGTGGTTTCTTTTTTTGGTGGGGTTTCGAGAAGAGAGCGTTGCATGTTCGCGAAAAGTGAAGACTGGGATGTGAATGTGGCACTTTTGACCGCGGAAAGAGAGGACAATTATAGACGGGTAATCAGGATATACACCACACTTTTGGAACAACACGGAAACTTCTCCGTGGACTTATTCGCTCGTCCGAGATAACGATCGCGACAACGGAGAGGGGTATGTATATATATATCTTAGTATCTGAAGTCTGAATAAACAGCAACGACACAACATCATATTCGCGGGAGCGAGCTGAGTGATCAAAGTTGAATAGAGGAAACGCGTCTTCACGTCAAGGTGCTTTGATCCCAGTGCAGCGAACATTCTAACCCTTCCTAAGTAGCACCCGGCGATAGTAAAGTCATATTAATATCCTGCCAGCTTTTAGGATACCTGCTTCCCGTCGAGCGGAGTTATAGAAAAAGACCATCCTCGAGAACCGCGAGAAAACGCCTTACGACGCTCTCCGAACAGTCGATGAAACGGAAAGATTGGTTGTGGGGTAGTTGTTCCTGTGTAATCTGCGCTAGTGCCGTGTGCTTCCTGAATATCGCAGGGACAAGGGCCACAAGGCTATCACTCCCAAATCACTCCAAGGCCGCGGTGGCGCATTCGCCGCTACAATCGAAGTCGCGTCGATCTCGATCTACCAATTCTGAAGCGAAATGAAAATTCCCGAGTCTGAACGAAGATCGGTACAAGAGTATCATATCCGATTCAAGTAATACTCCACCGAAGCGAATACCAATTATCCATCGATCCCAGCCTGCATATAACGAGGTGCACTGGCTGGCAAGTCAGGTTAAAAAGCTCGAAAGCAAAGTTGATGGTGTATAGCATATCATAGAGCTCGCTCTGCCCTCGCACTTCGGACATCCTTCGAGAATATACTTGTGAGTTGCTATAATTTCCTTCAACCTTAGTGGGGCGGAAAGCTTCTTTCCGCCGAGATCAAGAAGAACCGCACGATGAAAGGCGTTCCGGTTTGTTGTTGTGTCGCAAGTACTGTGCTTCTTGTGGACCACAAATGACGGGGCAGTCCACGCACCCAGAAGTAATCTGACCCATGTTTTACGATAGCAGAACTGGTGAATATGAATCGTCAGGTTTTTCTTGTCCAAATGAGATGTGAAGAGAGATGTACCCAAGCGTATTGAACTTCACGATTGTCTTCGGTGACCTGCTTCATATACGAGTGGTCCGTGTCGATGGTGTGGGGTGCTGCCTTGTCAAGGAGATCGCGATAGCCGTACTTGGCCGCGTATGCAAACACGATTGGAGCACTTTCAGGGAGTTCGAGCCTACAGAAGAAGAGGTTTACTTGCATAAATCGGTGTGAGAGAGGATGACGTACTCATGCGCAGTCTGCAGGCCTGCCTCGCGGACTCGACGATATGAAATTCAACAGCGTGCGCAAGCGATTGAAAGCTGGAAAAATCCATGTCCCGCAGGCGTGGTTGTTCCTCCGTATGGTGCATAAAGACAAGGAGGGGGCGGAGAGTGGCGGAATAATGCTGCATCGGGCATCATCGCGGACGGTAGGAAGCTATTGTAGCTCTCTAGTATGCTCTTGTGGCCACCAAATTGTACGCCGTCGCTGGATTGTAGGATGATATCCGTCGGTAAGTTGCAGTCGGTACAGACGGTATCTGCAGGAATCCATTAGCGCGTCCATAATGCTGAAACGTGATGGATCCAGCGTACCGTGACATGAGGGGATGATGAGCTGCGTAGCTGAACTATCAACAGACAAATCGCCTGTATCATCGTTGCCTGAAAAGCTCATCGTACGCGAAACAGATTAGCGCAAGAAGAGAGAATACTGAAGATGCGTGCAGCGTGGTTTGCCTCATGTCGACCTCGTGTTTAGTAGACGCCCTAACAAGCGCCGAGGAGCTTCCTTGGCATATGAATGTCAAAGCGACTATGTCCAACAGACGATCGGCAGGCTGCGTGAAGATGCTCGAGTACCACTGGTATGTTGCGGGCTGTAATCCCGGTGCTGCCAACCTCAATAAATTTTCATTGTTGAAAGTCGGAAGCAGAATATATCATATCAACTGGGAAGCACAAGTAAAAGAGCCACCGTATTTTTCGAGGTCTAGGGGTATAGTCTTGGAGGGACAATTGATGTCGAGCTGCGTCTACGAGAACGATAATCAATATTAACTCGAAATCTCAAGGCTGAATCGCGCGCGCACCTTTACCTCGAAATGCAATACACTCAGAACGTCTATCGTACGAGCACTGCAAGCAAAAAAATCTCCTAGCGAGACCAACGGAATGTCAACCAACTGCGGAAAGAAGGGGAACTGGGTTAACACATACCAAATATAAATGAGTTCATCGCAACAAGGGAAGCGAAGACTCGGATACGCTATTTGTTCTCAATGATGCTCAGCGGAACCTGACGAGAAAGCCACGGACTTTGCTATAGTTGGCGGACGAATCAGTCATTAGACACCGTAGCCTCGTGCCTAGATTATAAGGAAGGGCTGAGTACTGAATAGCAATTAACGCGAGTTGAATTCATAATGCGTACCTTAAAGTTAGAGACCTCGAGAGCGAGATCAAAGCAGGGATGGGCGTCGAGAACAAGGAGAGTGACCGCGTGATCCTTCATGATCCATTGTCAACAACAACGACAAAGCTCAGCGCTCATTGACAACGACGACCGCTGTCTTGTTGTCTTCTGTGCCTTGGCTCGCCACTGTCATTATTCGAGATCTTAATCCGTGGATTCTTTTGAAGTTCCCTGTTCTTTTTGGTTGAAAACGGCATCGACGGGTGCGGAGACCGTGATACCAGCAAGTGTTCGTGTTTTAGGCAGGTAGATACGATAATGACAGGTCAGCATCCGTTTTTCTTTGGCGCTTGCTTTCTAACTTATATGTGAATAGATCATGTTAGGCCAGTTTATCGGGAGGAGGAGACGGGCAGCGAAGTGCCGAGGCGAACTGTTGGGTACGTCGATGCTCATGCTCTCTTCAATCCTCTAGCTTGTATATTCACAACGGACTTATGGTCTCTAATTCTCCAGCACACGATCCCAAATCCGAACACAAATAGCCCACACCATCGTTCCTAATTCTTTCGCGCCGACCTTTGAATCGCGGCATAAACATCAAACGCGAACTCTACAACAACGAAAAGAACCTCTCCAAGATCTTTGGTGCATTTCCTTCCCTCATTTACCGTTTTTTTTCATGCCCTACTGACCTACCTCGTCCTTCAGCACGATTCCCATCCGTTGTTGCCCTTGCTACCACCACCGGACGCCCATGGTCCATCCTCCATGTAGTCCGCCCCTCCGGGCTTTCCTCCCTCAGGCGCGCTCCTCCCATCCCCGTCCCGCTGGCCTTCAAAATTCGCCTCTTGTAATACGAGCTTGTCATAGGCGCTTGATGGCGCATGCTTAAACGTGTACGAACGCTCCTGGCGGCGCACGAGGACGCTCGTCCTCATGAAGGTTCCTTCTTTTCTTATACGTACGTACGTACATACTCCTCATCGTGGCTCCGACGCTAGACTGATTCATGTCTACCCTTCCTCTAGCTGTATTATCCCAATATAAGACCTCATAAATCTCCGAATGCGGCAATTCGGAATCCTCGTAAGCTGTCCGAAGTCATTGGGCGGGCATTCGCACCTGGGTGGGGCCGGGGATGTCTATCGGAGAGTCTGGGTGCTAGCCATCCTCGAGATCCATTACGTAATCACATGGAACCTACCACTCGACCTCGACAGTCTAATTCTGCGTACGCGGGCCCATGGAGCTGCCTATATCACCACACGCTACCCGCCCTCGTTCTCCTGCAGCCGCGATGCGTTCGTGTGTAGGTTTAAATATGTTCAACTATCACGCCGTTATCGATGAGAGTGTACTAGGTGCGTTAGTCAAGCTGCCTTCATGCCTCTCATAACATCTAATATCTATGCGATCAGCAGGGCCTGCTCCCCATGCCGAACTAGAAGGAGGACAGGCGACCACATCACGTCGACTTCCCCGCAGCTTAAGATTCTCGAAGACCGCACCCGAACGTCCCCAATATTTGTACTGTACGACCTCGAGGCAAGCGTGGGCATTGATCTTCCACTGAACATGGGTCAATGGACAAACGATACAAGGTTCTGGTTCCCATCTACTCGCCGATCTCTTGTTGTAAGCATTCCTTGCTCTTTTCATTCTTTTCTTCCTACTAATTTCACTACCCCACTTTATCTCCCTTCTCTGCTCCCCGGCCCTAAACCGAACGTTGAACTCGACGACCAGCCTATTCAATGCACCTTCCACGATGTGGATGTGGTGTTACCGGAAGCCGAGCAACACGGCGCGGAATGGATGCGTATGCAGCGGACAGGCTGACCAGCTCAAACGCTGCGTGAGCTCGCGTCGGGTTTCGCTTGAAGGTATTTCCTTGTTAAAAACTGCCTCCTCGATCGTAGCTTCTCATCCTCTCTCTTCAGCAGGACTCTCGTCGCCTCAGATCGATTCGGAGCATCATAATGGCGGAGGTGGTTCGCCTTAAATCGGAACGGGACGCGGTGAAGGCGATATTCCCAGGGCCTGCGAAGGAGGCTGAGGTTCGGGTGGAAGCGGAGGGAACGCAGGGCGCTGTTCGGACTCAGGGCCTGGAGTGGAGAAGAGAAGGAGTCGGCACCGTCCGTCTCTTATCATCATGTCTGTCTCATCTCGCTTTTTGCGGTGGACCCGCGCAGTCTATGCCCTATCACCATCCAAATTGACGCTGAAACTTCAAGAGGCGACGGCGGTGCTTCGGAGGCATGTTCGTTTTATCTTATTTTATCGATCCTCCATCTCATATCAGCCGCTTTTCACCTGTAGATCGATATAAGGGCCACAAGAATAATGAACCACTTGCATGCTTATTCATCGAACTCACCTTGCGGTCGCCATAAACTGCACCTCCATTTGAGCTCCAATGCATGTTCTATTCCCCAATAGAAATTAGTGCCTCTAATCCTCGTTACAGTTTCATGACATGTTCTCAAAACGAGTTTCGCATACCTATCTTTGGATAGAGCTATCAATCTTTATTGCTTACCTCCCGACGTCCTGTCCACCTCTGACCTCAACGCTCATTCCACTCTTTACTTGACGACATCATTCGAATGGGGCGGCGAGACCCATGTACTCTATTGCTTACTTCATCCTATTATTCTACGCTGTTGCGCTATATTCGCAAAATGCAGGACATACCAAATCCCACAATTATATTATTGGGTTGCAGCTTGTAAATTTCGGCCTCGTCTCGCGCCAGCCTTCCATCTGCCGGAATTATTCAAAAAGTATGCACGTAAAGCAACCTTCAATGGATCTCGCGAAGATACTACAACACGACAGCATTCGGTATCTCTAAATTAAATCTTGATTGATGCCAAAACCGACATGGCCTCTCCCTCCTGAGTGTGTGATTTCAAATACGATGCCACTTGACGAATATTGAATATGGTAGCACTGACTGCGATCCCGCGGGCTGTGGCGTCGTATTCCTTCCATTCCTGCTTTAGCCTTGCAATAGCAGCATTGTAATTGGTATCATCGTTGAGAGTGGCGCCAATACCCATCTGATGTTGTCCTTGGTGGAGAATCTGGGCTCTGCTGGTTAGCATTAAGCCTGAGTCCATTACAGGTATTTATCTTACCATCGCGCCAGCCTCCACTAGATCCTGAAACAGTATCCCTTGCAGGGGTGGGGTTTGAGCATATTGAGGTCCCCCAGAACCAAACAGAAGAAGCCGGATGACTTTCAGAAATAAATAAGCGTACTTTGCACTATCTGGAGCATCGTTCTGAAGTTGCTGCTTTGTGTGGGTTAGGCGACAGAGTTCTCAAGAAAACTAAATAGCACCCCACTTACATCTGGCGCAAAAAAGCTGGATTCCTCCAAATGTTTCAACCCGCCCAACATAACCTCAGCACTGATAGATTGATCCAAACCCATGATCTGCTTCAGCTGTTGAGCTTCACAGTAGGCAATATCCTTGTGCAGTGTGGCAGGAAAGAGAAACGTTCCAGTGGATATTGGGTGCCAAAACTTGCTTTGTGGTTGCAATCCAAAGATGGCTTGCCAAATATCGCATACCATGAGGCATGCAGAAATTCGATCTAGTTTCATCCCAGCAGGGACCATGAGGCGCTCGAGTCCGAGATGGTGTGCATATGGCTGCAGCACTGGTGCAATATGATATGCAGTGCTATCAGCAGTATTTGGAATAGCAAAAGCATGGAAGAGTGGTGGAAACTTTTCCCGCAAAAAGCCTTCAGCCATCTGGCGTATTGTTTGGCAGTCTAAGGCAACCCTCAGAACTGGCTTGGTATAGCGATGAACTGCGGTGTTGATGCGCTTCCCATTCCAAACCCACTGGCGGACCAGACCTGAACCTGAAGCACCTGGTGCTGGATATCGCTGGTGCGATGGCCACAGATGTGTTCTGTATTGATGCTCTTGAATTCCGGCCATATCCAGCAAATCAGCGATGAGAGGTTGCTGGAAGAAGAGCAGAATAGATAAGGGGTGAGTGATGTCTCTTGGAAGCCAGAAGATAGTGTCCGCGTAGTCTACTGCTCTCTGCTTTGCTCTAGGTTTGCCAGCAGCAAAACGCTTGTCCACAATCCACACATTTCGTACAAATTTGCGATCTTCACCACAGTCAACGACCAATGATTGGAACTGCGCAGGGCGGAGGCAAACTGAAGTTGTGAGTGCGACAATGGCAGCAAGTAAGCTGCGTATCTTCCGATCGCGTTTCAAGTACTCCACTAGTTCGCGTTCTTGGAGTTCCTGCCCTTTAAATAATTGGTGTCGTTTCTCTTCTGGTGACATCATGGATGCCTTGAAAGCCTCTGCCTTTCTCTGCAAGTCGTTGGTGCTCTGGAATGCCGGAGATCGGAAGAAGAGATCGTCATCAATATCAGAAATCAGATCCGCAACTGTAGTCGTTGCAGGTAGCTGCTTGGCGATCAGTGCTTTGAAGTCAATGATGAGGCCATGTATGAGGCCTGGCCATAGTGCGAAATCAACTGCATCCCAACGCAACCCATCGCGTGTATAGGCTACAACCTGACCGTCTTTTTTGAAATCAAAGTGTGTGGTTGTGCTCTGATAATAGGATCTTTGGCTGACAAAATGGACCATATTGTGTATTCGGCCAAAGGCGGTTCTTGAATGCCGAATATCGGATGTCCAGATAATCCAGTCCCTGTTTCTGTCAATCGCACTAGAGTTGAGTTCAGAAAAGCGGTCTCGCGTGTTTACATGCAATATTGATGCGTACTCGTAGATGTTGTCGCCTGTCTCTGAGTTGTTGATAAGTGGCTCGTCTGCTGGCAGACTTGTGCACTCAAAGGCTTCAGGATCTACTATTCAAATACCATCATCCACAAGATATGGTTGAAGGGATAAAAAAACATACTTTGATCAGTGTCTTGAAGGCGCTTCAGCCGCTCAAGAAAGTCTTCAGTGCTGATGCCAACTGCTTCCATTGCATCTGGTTCATCTTCAGTTGCCTCTCTATCACTAGCATCTGAGTCTTGATCTCCTGCAGTCTTGAAGTCATCACCCTCACTGGGATTGACTAATGGCTCGTCAAGGAAAGGTTGATTTTGGTTCACGTCTGCACGGACTTCGATCCTGCACAAATGTATGAGAATAGATCGCAGACAATACCGTGCTGCAGACAGAAATCCATGGACATGAGCTGGGATTCTGTAGCGATGATCGGAAAGTGATGCCCAGATAAAGACCACCTGATCAGTGGGGTAACCAACACTGCGGTCTTCCGAACTTTTGGCACAAAGCAGGGTTTCGAAAAGGGAATGAATGGCCCAATCGACTTTAGCACCTAGGTCCTCACCATCCACCGTGAAAAAAAGCTGATAGAGGGCCACAGCTGCTGTGAATTGTGGAGTGGTTCCTCGAAGTCTGAACTCCCCATAGTCGGATTTATGTTCTGTTAGAACAGCGTGGATGAAGCGCAACATCATGGCAACTGTCATGAAGAGGAACTGGGAGTATTCATTGATAGTTCCATCGCCGACAGTGTGAAAAGAGGAGCGAGAAGAGCTGTGCATGCCTTTAGCCTCATCAAAACAGTTCTGCATTGATTCAACTTACTCGGAAACCAGCAATCGTTTTATGCGTGCAATGTTGTCATCCGTCTTAGAACCTGCTGCTTTCAGGTATTTGATTGAGAACGACCGAACGTAGCGAAGACCTTTCTCAAGGAAATTTGACGCGGAGTTGGCACCCCGCATTGGGCAGAGCTTGATCAGTTTTTTCACATGGTGAAAATGATCGTTGAGGCGGATTTCGGTTGCATAGGCCTCCCACCCCAGGTGAATCGGCCAATCCTGAGCATCAGCAGCAGCTAGAGGTGCAGTAGCAGACTGTTGTGCAGAGAAGATGAAAGGTGGAAGTGGAAGAGGGTCATTGGTGACACTGTTCTCTGTCCAGCTTTCTGGGAGGACAAACACATGGCTCTTCTGGATGGACACCTTGACCCTATAGGTCCATCTAGGCTCTGCAACTTCAACTGTGCTAGGTGTTCCTGAGACGCTGGGGCATCTGCCATCCCTGAAATGGTGCTCACGCAGGTATCGATCCGGCTGGCCTGCACCCTTATTTTGGGCGATCCAGTCATGACAATATGGGCATTGAAATGAGTAAAATATCTGCTGCCAAACCAGAGGCTGAGGGAGGTGCGCAGGCAGTGACTCAGCTAATTCAGCACCAGTCTGTCCTTTCTTTAAGCGGCAGGCCTGTACAATATGATCAGCCATTAGTTGACTCTCCTGTTTCTTTTTCGGCGACGACCACTCAGTATGAGTTTTGTATAGATGCTGTTCAAGCTCAGACGCAGGGACGAACGAGTTGTGCTGATGACAGAAAACAGCTTTCCAAGAGTCAAAGAACCGGAGCTCAAAGAAACGGAGAACGGTACAGGTTTCTCCACTGGAGGGGAAAGATAGGCAAGAGCAACTATAGCCTTGACTGCCTAGGTATTTGAATGACTCTGGAGGGGATGATGATTTAGTGATCTTCTGAACGCTTGACAACGAAGATGCGGCCAGAACGCTCCGATGTTCGCGAGATTGGCGCTGACGAGAGGCTTGGGATCCCACCTCTTCTTCATCCTCCGATTTCGAACTATAACTCGACGATGATGCTGTGTCAGAAGGATCATCAAAATCAGAGAGCTCGTCTGTTGTAGACTGGTCGCTCCATGAATCGTGCATCCGAAGTATAGTCTGCAGGTTAGATTTAAGTATAATCAGATAAGAACATTATATGACAACTGACTTAGGATGCTTCCAAGGGTAAGGTGCCACAAGCTGGAGTAAACAGGAGAAAGGCTTGCAAAAGAAACCGACCAACCGACGCTGGCCAAGGAGCGGCAATATCCCTTTGCTCGTGTGAAGTTTGCCCATTTTGGGTGCTCATTCCACGGGAAGAGGTTTTACCGGTCCATCACGGTTGACGAAAAGTTTACCAATAGGCTAGCTTAAACTATGACTGAAATGGGGAGTTCGAGTCGTCCCAAAACCGTCCCCGAAATACATAGTTTAAGGCTACGTTTGACATCATATCAAATTATTAATTCGATGAAAAAAACAAAGGGATTTGAGGCACCCTGGAATCTTTTGAAGTACAAATTTGAGGCAGACAGAAGCGTACACTCATCGTACGCTCATCGTACGCTCATCGTACACCCACTGTAGAGCACCACCGCTCATCGTCGCGTTGGCCGTAGGGACAAATAATAATTTTGCCACAAGATGTCGTATACATCCTCTACAGTCGGTGTTGCAGCCTGCACCCCTTCCTTCACGCCAGCGTTAATCTCAATTCAATCCCGTCGGCGTGATGTGTGACAGTGAGTTTGGTTCCATGTGCTCTCTCTAAACTTAGTCGTCAGTTGATATCACCGCCGAGGCATGGCGGGACGCACACAAAACCCGCTCTATGAAGACCGCCGGTACACGCACATCAACCTTCCAACCATTCTTCGGCGCGGATCTTCGATGGTGCTGGCATTGGCGCAGCTCGATTGCGAGTAGTGCTAGGGTTTTGAATGCCGACGAGGTTAAAATGAGAAGACGTTGCTGCCAGCCTTCCCGATCGTGCGTATGCAACACACACATTGAAACCCATGGAACACCAGCACAGCGCTGCGCCTCATCGTCAGCCTCTCGTCAAGTTCTTCAATAACTAAAAACAATGTAGCGCCCGTCCCAACCCTCCTCAGCTGCGCAGCCTTCCTGCTCTCGATATAAGTACACGATCACCACATCTTCGCCTCAGCTTGCCTCGGGTGCACCGACCCCAGCAGACGCCGCATCCCCAAACTCGCGGAGTGACTCCGTTGCGCTCTCGCATCTCCTCCCTCGTAAGTGCCTCCGCCATCTGCTTCCTCAGCACGCTCGCGACCTCCCTTGGACACGCTTCCACGAGCCCCGCAGGCACCCTCGTCGCCCACGTATGCGTCGTCTGGTCCTTCCCCGCCCACTCCAGCGCGCAGTCCAGCAGCTCGAACATATCCCCTGCCCCCAAAACTCCACCAGCTGCATAAGCGCCGGCGCATACGCATCCTGCGCCACCAGCGCCGCATTCACATCGTGCCTACACCGGCGATGTAAACACAAGGATTCTTCTACGACGGAGTCGAGGCTGATCTGAGCGCCAGCAAATGGGACGTTGCGCATCTCGGTAGGAACGAGGGGATCGGTTGGCGATGGACATTGGGATCTGGGTCGGTCACTGCCAGTGCGGCTATAAAGCCTGCGAAGGAGTTCATCTATACGTTCGAAAAAGGCTATCAGGATCAAAGCGCAAGAGAAAGACCAAATTTACATACTTCGTCGACCTCGGAATGGTTCTCTATATCGAACCTCTCAACAAAACTCCCCAAAGAGTCACCTAATCTGCCCGATGAGGTGATACACGCCACGGACGCATCGTTGGAAACAACGGAAGCGGCATTGTTTGTAGTACTCTGATCGAATTTCTGGGACATTCTCCTTTGTACAACGATATTTTCACTGGGTTGGGAAACGCAACGACGTACATAGGTGGCCGCAATGGAAGTAATAAAACACCTGTTTCCAGCGGATAAACACGGGAAAGACGGTCGAACCAGAGGGACAACGTTGCGGGGTGTGTTGATCTGCAGCGCGCGCCGGCATGGAAGGTGGGCGTGAATATAAGGAAACGAGAAGACAATGGGCCTCGCGTGTGGATCAGGCGATAAATGAAGGTATCCATACATCACAAGCAAGTGACTTCCCTTCAAAAGTACAAGGCGATAACGCTGATCAGGCAGCGCCCTTGTGACCAAACCGCGGTTGGACGAGCGAAGGAGAATAAACAAGTTTAGCCAGAGCCTCTCAGTCTTGAGCATACGCAGTGTATAAACGCTGCGCAGGTCGTGACGAAATGATGGCTACACGAGTGGAGAGAAGGCAGTGAGAACAGCAATGTGACCAAACCAGAATGGGCGTTTGGACGGAGATGCGGAATCAGCAAGTTTCGCTGGAGGTGCGCAGTACTGAGTATGCGCAGCGTATAAACGCGGCACAGGTCGTAGCTACGGGAGCGACGTGAGTAGAGAAAAAATGTGTCAGTGAGAACAACAGCAGTCGTCGGACTTCAATTATTTGCAAAGCTAGAGGCGCCGACGATTTTCTTTGGTGAGCGTCAATAATTCCAAGTCGCATTACTCTACGTACAGTGCATATGGGTGGATACGATCATCGTACGCTCACCGTGTAGTGCTATGCACTCGTTGGGTTGGTCATAGGGACAAATATTGGAGATATTGTCGTAAACATATCGTCGTATTTAAGTCTACAGTCGTGGTCGAACACCCGTTCCTTCAGGGTTAAGCGGAAATCCTGGCCACCTGCAAGACGGGTAGAATTGAGGATGGCCTCCGCCAACAATGTCCAAAGCTAAGCACCACTCGTCCTCCACTCAACGCCTGCACTAAACCAACCTCTAGCGCTCGTCCTCCTAGGGCTTAAAACTAAAAGGAAATCAGGCCAGGAACAGTACGTGGCGAAATAATGCGCGTGACTTTGGCTTTAAATATGCTCTAGGAGGTGCATGTAAAGTTTCAGGCACAACGGGTAACGATGAAACACTTACTTTCGTAAAAGAAAAGCGGCAGGACGGCCAAGTTAGCGACGCCGACGCCTGGCCGCAGCTGGAACCAAATTTGCGCTTGACTTTGGCTTTAAATATACTCTAGGAGGTGCGTGTAATGTTTCAGGCGCAACAGGTAACGATGAAACACTTACTTTATTTGAAGAAGCGGCAGGGCGGCCAAGTTGGCGACGCCGACGCCTGGATGCAGCTGGAACTAAATTTGCGCGTGACTTTGGCTCTGAATATGCTCTAGGAGGTGCATGTAAAGTTTCAGGCGCAACAGGTAACGATGAAACGCTTACTTTAGTAAAAAGAAAAGGGGCAGGGCGGCCAAGTGGGCGACGCCGACGCCTGGCTGCAGCTGGAACCAGATTTGCGAGTTACTTTGCTTGTAAATATACTGTAGGAAGTGCATGTAAAGTTTGGGGCGCAACGGGTAACAATGAAGCACTTACTTTAGTAAAAGAAAATGGCGGGGCGGCCAAGTTGTCAACGCCGATGCCTGGCTGCAACCGGAACCGGATTTGTGAGTTACTTTGGCTGTAAGTATACTGTAGGAGGTGCATGTAAAGGTTGGGGCGCAACGGGTAACGATGAAACACTTACTTTAATAAAGAAAAACGGCGGGGCGGCCGAGTTGGCGTCGCCGACGCCTGGCTGCAGCTGGAACCAAATTTGCGCGTGACTTTGGCTTTAAATATGC
>JABCKH010000153.1:0-32436 GCA_018851285.1 Lyophyllum semitale | reverse complement strand
TGTCGCGAGGGATAAGATACGTAATAAGTAAGGCATCGCGAGGGAGGGGAGAAGGTGGAGTGAGAGGTACTCTTACACCGGAAGGTGATAAATATGTTGTTGAATGTCATTAGCGCGTATGTTTTTTGCGGAACATGTTTATGTTTTGGTACATAATTACAGGGAGAACATTGCGAGAACATTGCTCATGGCTAATTGGGACACCAGAACTCGAGGAAGACGCGAAGACGCGATCAACAGATTGGACAGATTTTGTACCTGGTCTGCTGTCATGGAAGGTGATTTCAGGAACAATCGGACAAGGGCGGGACTCGTCTAAATGAGGAACCCCGTCTTCACTGTGTGCGATGATGAGGATGACCTGGGCTTGCCGCCGTACAGTGTGGAGAGGCCATTGGTCATTGGTTTCACACGGGTAACATCTCAGGTAGATTATATATCAGATGCCGCTGTAAGTCAGAGTCCACAATGTATGAAGCTATTACTCTACCAAGAGGTACTTGATATATCAACCTGCCAAGTACTGGTGGCTTTGCGGGCGGCACGACGTGCTACTTGTAGTGACATCAGGGAAACGGACCGCTCCCGATGACGGGATCATTACAAAGCTACCGATTTGGGGAATATAATCGGAGTTCAAGTTGATCTGACCCAGATCCTGCAATATCCTAGTTATCATTCCGATAGGATATTTATCCATTGGCCCCCAATTTGTGGGAGGTTGGTCATCTTCTTTTCATTAAAATTGTAGCTTACTTAGTATTGCCAAACTTCCGAGAGGATGATATGATTGTCTCCAGAACTTCTTCTGGGATACATAGCAGTCAGCTTGTTCTGCTGTTTCTCACCGTCCGACTAGTTGATTGGGTTCAGAGTATATGTTATCCTGGTCGGTATATTGATGCATCAGTGTTCCCTTGCACTCCAGTCTGTTATTCATGGTTTACCCTCATCATCATGACTGTCGCTTGAGCACGATCTACCCTTATGATTGTCGCCGTCGCCCCAAGAACCATGCTCGTTGTCGTCCTCTCCGAACACTCCAACCTCGTCCTCCCCATCATGATCACCCGCATTACCACCCCAGTGAGCATCTCCTGGTCTCCTTACTTCTTCAGTTCCTCTGTACCCAACTATTTGTGGTTTCAATATTTTGAGCAAGCACCTTGCCCTTTGTTGTATTAGCTGAGGAGGTCATGTTGAACCGCTGTTGAACCGCCGGATCACTGCTGTGATCTTGCTATTTTCTTAGATATAAACTACCGTCAGACTCCTGAGTCCAGATGGGTGGCCGATGAGTCGTCACAGGGGTGAACGTAGGTCGCGAACTTGCCAGAGTACTAGTGGCAGCAGACCGGAATACACTCGATAATACATGTATAACAAAGGACTCAAACTGGTAGTCTCTAGTAGTTCAGAATCAACGATGTCAAATCCAAGGCGCCTCATCATCTCCTCGCCCGGCTCACACTCCTCCTCCACCTCTAATCTCATCATCCAAACCATCAAGATCAACGCTCCACTCCTCCCCCCCTCCATCGCCCACAACAGACAGCACATCAACATCCATAAACGGCTCCGGATTCGCCGCCTCCTGCTTCTTCACCCTCTCCGCCCAAAACGCCTCCATCTCCGGCGTCAACCTCCACTCCTCCTCCGTATCTGGCTCAGTCGGGAAGTCCGCCGGCCACGCCGAGCCCAACAACGATTCACACCGCTTTGCCTTTCGCGTGAGGTCAGGGAGGGACGCATCTGCGAGGAGGGAGTCCAGCGACTCCTCCTCCTCCTCGGTTGCCATCGAAGTGACCAGGTCAGGGAGGGACGCATCTGCGAGGAGGGAGTCCAGCGACTCCTCCTCCTCGGTTGCCATCAAAGTGACCAACGCAATGGAGACGGAGGTAGCGAACTCGAGAAGCCGCGGGAACTTGAACGCGGAGGGGGGCGGTGTCGGTGGGGGCCCCTTCTGCGGGGATGCTTGGATCAGTTTGAGGATGGGGACGACGCGAGGGCAAGGGGGTGTTGTGCATGGCAGGGGTTCTTCCCCGTTGATCTCGTAGACCGTGTCTTGGAGTCGTTGGCCGAAGACATGGAGTTGCAGCCCGAGGGAGGCGATGGATGCGGAGAGGCGGTGGATGCGGTTCGCGGTGTCTGTGTTGCGGACGTCCCGGATCCAGTGGGCGCAGCGGTCCCGCTCCTCGGCTGTGAACGAACTGGTTTTGGAGACGTTGAACGAGTCGTCTGCGATCTCAGGACGACACGGGAGAGGTGCATCAGATGCGACCACAGACTTCTCCATAGGCACCTCGACGACATGCCTTACCATCTTTTCTGATGTGGGATCGGAAAAACTCCCCGCTTCTGATTTCTCGGGTTCGTCGAAGAGGAATCCTTGGTTGCTCACGCCGACCACGGACACTTCACGCTCGCCCCCCTCCATGACCACCTCCTCGACCGCCTCCATCTGCATACGCGGTTCCCCTCGCTCCTCAGCTGCATAAAACCCTTCCTCATCGTCCACCGACACATCCAAAAGACGTATAACCATGTCCGCCGCATTGGTGAGATTCTCAACCTCGCCGCTGATCAAGCTCGCGAGCGAGAACGTATCATCCAACGCTTGGTTGGCTTCCACAGCCTCGTGAAGGTGCTCCGCCACCGTGACGAACCTGTCTTCGTCGTCGTAGCCCATGGAGATACGGGATTCATGCGCTAGGTCGGCTGCACTGTCCGTTCCATCCGGGGGACTGTCCCCACCACTGCCTGACATGTCAACAAAGGCCGTCGAAGCGGTGTTTTCCTCGTTAAGCGGCAGGGAGGATGGTGGTGCAGCGGTACGGCGGGTGCGGGAGGGTGTAGGGGGCGTAGGGGACACATCGTCGTCGACAAAGAAGACCCAGAGTTTCTTCTTTGGGGAGGGGGTCTGGCAGAGCGTCTTGTCGACTTCGGACGAGGGGTTGACGACTTCCTGGAGGTGGATGGGGTTAATGACGCCACATGCACACTCAGGGACGAGGGCGCTGACGATGGCAAGGAGGGCGGCGAGACTGGCGAGACTGTATACCCACCCTGGTGTCACGAGGGCTGACAGGGTGACGGCAACCATTAATGGGAGGGATTCCCACATCATGTATGCATAGACGAGGATCCACACGAGCTCAATCCAGGAGGGAGGGGCGTAGTCAATCGCAGCCATTGACGGTGCTGTGGGGGGAAGGAGGTTTGATAGCGGAAAACAAAAACTTGTGAGAGACTTACCGAGAGTCGTCGAAATACGTGCGGCCTGTGCCACGAGCGCCAACCCCATTATCCCCCCCGTCACACTTCTCAGCACCTGCCTTGGATGGCTCAAACGTGCTCGGAGGTAGTAGCTCCTCATCCCGGCCCACAACTATATCTATTCTAATAGCAGGAGGCGCCTTGGCGCGCAGCCGAGCCCAACCCTTCGCTCCTCCCACCTCCACCTCCGACCCCGTCTCAGAACCCACCGGAGAGCCAAGCATCTCCTCCCCTGCCTCCACGGCCACAGTACGCTTCCCAGCAGGGCTTGCCTCCTCATCATAGTACAACACCCCAAATGGCTTCTGCTCACCACGCATACAGGGCTCAGGGATCTCAGGACCCTTCTCGCCTTCGGAGAAGAAGGCTGAGGCTAAGGCTGAGATTGGGACGGGGGCCGTGTTTTCGTCTGGGGCGCCGTGAGTGAATGACGCTGCAGATAGAGGCATGACGAGGACTTCAGGCAGGACCGCTGCGTATGCTCGGACTTCAAACATAGCGCGTGCAGGTCCGAGGGGGATAACGGGGACTGGAGCGATGATAGTAGCGGTAGCGATCTTATGCTCCTCCTCCTCAGTACTGAAGGCCTTCTGGGAGCCACCAGACGCTTTGCCGGCACTTCCAATTGGACCGAATGACGCCGCGCGGGGTGGCCACGAAACCTCCACACCATTGATATGATCTCCAATGACCCCATACTTGGGCATAGGCCAGACACGCTGCGGCTTTCCCATGACCATCGTCCCCCTCGTCCAAGTTCTGTACCAACGCCTGCCGCAAAGTGCCGGCACCATCTTCCTTCTTTATCATACAACACAGCTCGAATGGCTGCCAGGGGGTATCCAGGGCTTTATACAGGTACGCATCGTTCTGTTTCCCGGGTGAAACATGTTATTCATGAATGAAGGCTTGGGTACTTTTAGAGGGAGACCGCGTACCTTGTCGTTCAACTCGATGGAGAGTCTTGCACTGATCATTCTGGGAGGTGCGGTGGCAGCGAATATACAAACGAATCAGGGTGGTGACCTTCGCTCAGCGAAGGGCGAGCAGGGGGGGGGGGGGGGGGGGGATGGCTCATTAATGGGTTTGCCAATATTTGTGCGATGACGTCTGGAGTTTGAGTTTGAGGATGGTCGGACAGTGTTGCAGGAGGGGACGAGAAACCGTTGTGGCGGTTGCGCCATCTTCTTCCGTATCTGCATCATTCCTTTCCTCCTCTCATCCTCCTCCGCTTTGTCTCCCTCATCCCCTTTACCAATGTCCTCCTCCATGTCCATATCCTCCTCCATAATGATTTTGCCATTCCTCAACTTAAGGGGCTCCACGGCTATGGTCTCCTTATCGTCTTCCTGGTCTGCATCCTCTGCCGCCTCCTCCCCACCATGCTATCCTTCTATGCCGCCTTCTTCCTCAGCATTTTCCTCTTCCTCCTCGATGTCCTCACCATATCGTCACCGTTGTGACCTCAACCGTGTTCGGGCGTAGACATTGAAGTTGTTGAAGAGGCGGACAGCTTTTTTGAACGAAGGCAAATGGCAAGCAGCAGCACTATTGAGGCGTTCGTAGATGTTGTTGGGGATGAACGGTTGGAGGACCTTCACCTACAAGACGATAAGCTCAAACATTTGTTTCATAACTAAATCACCCACTTCGGCTACTTCATTTGACCAGACCCATGGCCCGCCACCGGCATCTGTTTCTTCGACACTGGTGAGATTCCTGTTGTCGGAGAAACCAGCTTCTGAGTAGTAGGTATCCCCTCGTGGTGGAGATGAAGGTGGGAGCAAAGCGAAGTCATCCCGCACAGCAAAATACGCGGATTGTGGTATGAGCAGGTTTTTGATTACGAGGTTAATGTTTATGTAGAGCTTCTCAATCCATGGAGTACCATGCTCAGAGCCAGATTGAGGAAGTCGGGAGTGAGGTTGACAATGCAGAGCTATAGCGTTCCAAGATTTGCCAATCTGGAATTTCCGAGTCTCAACAAAAGGGCCAAGGGCTGCCAATCAGGTAAGTAAGGAGAGTGATAGATGAGTTAAACACAATGGGTGAATGACTTGCCGGTTCAAGCTTTCTTACATCTCGAGCAATGAAGCTATCTTGAATAGGCAGCTGCTGTCGTTTATTGAGGAGATGAAGCCTTGCCACCAGAAAAACAGAAGTATGGCAAGGAGAGCGGGGGACATAGCCTTGTAGGTGAACAGAAATAGGTAGGTGTTGAGGAGTGCCATGAGTTTGGAGACACATTGGAAGAACTGCCATATCTGGCAGGGCGGCGTCCAGACAGTCGTGACTTCTCGAAAAACGTGGGAGGTTTATTTCGAGTGCCTGCCTGAGCCACTGTGCGGCCAGTCAATTATATTATTCTGCTCGTTGACAATGACATGGGGGTCGGGGTCGAAGCGCGACATACAAATATACGTTGAGATAGAGATGGAAATCAAGTCCTGAAAACGAAACATAATTCTACGATTGTTACAGTCTCAGATCTCAAAAATCAATTAGGATCTTGAAGGGATATTATGATTGAACTTGAATGTCAAAAAAGCTGAGTATAGTAACAACAGGTGGTCTATTGAGGTTGGCCCTTCTAATTCGAAGCAAATCAGAATTATTGGTCAGGAAAGGATTGTCGTTCAAGCAGATCCTGATGCATGATTGATGTCTTCCTCAGCAGCCATCTGCCTTATACGATCGAGCGGGCTGCCCTCGACTGGTATGAGAGAGGTTTCGGGAACTTCATAGGGAAAGATTTTCCTGTGGAGTAAGATGAGTAGTGAAAATGACAAGCATCTGAGTGTGTCGAGTACCTGTCCCACCAGAAAAGAAGGTCATTCACTTTTACGTTGTACCGAGGTTCTTCCAGCGTATTGAGCAGGCTGGTGTAAAAGTTCTCCGAGTCCGTGACTTTGTCGGTGCGAGACCAGTGGGTTGCCGACGTCAGAGCAAATCGGACCTTCCGTTTGCACATACACATAGAAATGATTTGATTAGTTTGGAAAATGAAGTAACACAATGGAAATCAACCTGTGTGGCAACGTAGACGATAGAAGCTTTGGTAACCTTTTTCATACCGTGTATCCGCGCGTTTCCTGACTTTGTTGTGATCTTCCCATCTTCAATGTCCGCTGCGCTTGGTGAGATAAACACATGTTTGAAGGCCTGGCTCGGGAGATCAGAGGATGTGGATGACAAGGCACTGACGAGTTATACCTTCACGAGCAGTATGCTACGCAGTAGCCCTTTCCAGGGGTCATTAGTATCAAAGGCAGAGTCGGCATAAATGAATAAAGGCCAGTGATGGCCAGCAACAATCTTCTCCCCTGATGCCAATTTCTGCTTGATGCTGGGTACAAGTGATTAGGAATATATGGCAGAATGGGCGAAAATAGACTTACTCGGCTTTGCTCCAGTCTACTCCAGCAGGGCATAACAACGCCCCAGTTGCATCGTGATTGAAACCACGATTGTCTTTGTAGCGTCGGTTGAGCGGAGGGTTCAAGTTTTGACCTTCAGGTGTTATCCAATCGACGACACTACCCTTCATGCCTTTCGTGTCATCTGCGCGTGAGGAATTGGCTCCCTTTTGGATCTGGGGTGAAGAACGGTAAGTGGTGGCCTTGCGACATTTGATGACACCTACAAGATCTGCTATCAATTGAATTTCTTCGGGGACGGAGCAATCCAGGAGTCGGTCTTCCAGCTCGGGGCAAAGCTTCAATAGCTCCGCATACACAGCTTGCTCTTGTCGCTGACTGGGCAAAGAAGAATCAATACTTGCTATTTGAACGCAACTCCAAGTTGCTTACTTAGCTGTCCAATGTTCTGGCTCAGCGTTGTCTTCTCCTGCGCGACGAAGACCATTAGTGATGATGGCCCTTATGTTGCTAAAGGAATAGATAGCCCGCCCAAAGTGGCGACCGTGATGGGTAAGTACATCAGTTTTAGCTCTTGAGCGAGCGTTAGTATTGTCTCAAATAGTTGCTGGAGAATACAAAAGCTCACATTCTTTTTCTGGATCCAACCTCGAGGCCGTTCTCTCTGTTGCGACGGCCTAAAACAGTGGGATCGGCCATGTCAAGTCCTAAGTCGCCGTTATAATTTGGAGGAGGAGGAGTTTATTATGCTGGTGAGGTCCCGTGTCGAGTTTAAATGGTGGTCCGGCTTCTACAGCAACTTGCTAGAGTAAGAACGCGTGAACGACCGTGACCGGCATTTAAGAAATGATCACGGGGCAATTACCTTCATTCGCCGCGAGTCCTGTTACTTCCATCACCACTTGAAGTCAGCATCCTCCTCCGCGAACTAAACACAATGCCTAAGACTTCTAAGGGCATAAAGAAGGAGAGGAAAATCACCGTTCGCGGGCGGGATTTCAACGCCTTTGGTTACGACCCCAACGGCCGACTAGCAGCGATCGCGGAGGCATTTTACGGTCCCGATTATAGACCCCACCACGATGTCCAACAGTTTTTAGGGTCTCCAGAGCCTCCCAGGCATGCTGCTCCAGCTCCGTATCAGATTCGACAGCTTCCTCACCTTGCACCCAAACCGATGCCCGAGGACGAGGACGAGGATGACCAGTTCTCCTTAAATCCTCCTGGGCCATTATTCTTCGAAAGAAAGAATTACGAGGCTTTGCTGTTCGCTGGTCCGCAATGGGAGATTGAATGTAAGATATGCAGCGTTTGTTCTCAGGTCGCCGTTCTGACAGGCCATCAACAGCTAGAAAAAGAATCCAGCAGATCAAGGAGGAGGAAGGAGGTTATGTGACCGATGTAGTCGAGGAAGAGCCAAACCTAAACGGAAAACTCCAAAGGGGTTTTCCCCCTCGTCCTCGAAACTTGGGAGGGAAGTAGTTGAGGAATATCATTGAAGCTTCTAGTACAAAGATACATTCATGCAAAATTGATTATCTATTCGATCCTCATGATTAGCGAACGAGAAAACAAAGCGATGCACTCACTGTGCAGCCCATAGGGAAGGTCACCTAATCAAGGATTCAGTTGTCGAGGTGATCGTGACCGTACATCTCGTCATAATGTTCGTCTTGGGAGTCCCAATTATCGTCCCCAACCGAATCGTCATCATCGGACGAACTAAGATTAAGCTCTGGATCGGATTCAAAATCATCATCGGATTTGTCGTGGTTGGCAGGATCCGACGGTGCTGTATAATCCTCGTCAATGATGCCCCCAACCAATGTCACGGTTTGGCCCCCAACAGTGGCATCCTCAGGCTCAGGGCCCGCTTCACCAGTGACCTCAGTTTGATGGCCTTCGGATTCCAAAGAGTCAGTAAGGTTGACGATTTCTTCGTTAGGTGTTTCATTGTTCGGCGAGTCCTTCAGTGCTGTACTAGGGAGATTACGACCGGTGCGACGGGAGAGGCCAGCGCTGCTCTCTGCCTGCCTTTCACGGCGGTCCTGGTGACTGTAGGTGTGACCAACTCCTAGCCCCCAGTGATATCGCATTATCATATCACGATCGACCAGGCTTGGTGGTGCAAAGAAATTAGTCAGAACACCGCAGATTTCAGCAAATGTTTGATTGATCGTACCGGTTCACATAATAAGCATGCCAATCTTCAGTATCCCGTGCACAACCAGACAGTCCTTTCTTGTCCTCGTAGCGTTGTCTGAGGAAAAATCTGGGAACAATGTGGCAGCCGCGCAGTACATCAGCAGGGTCTACGAAGCCGAACGCATCTCGGCGACCCATGGAAGGAAAGGTCACTTGATCGAGACCGATAGTATGAGATCCAGGCCATCCATTCGATACAGGTATATCGCGAGTGATCTCGAACCACCTCACCCAGATGAATTCAACATGGTGGGCAGTAAAGTCCTGTCTTGTAGGGCCATGATATATGGCATTGACGTGGAATATCCCCATGACACGTGCATAGCGATACTCGTGCTGTGAACCAGATGATTGTCGAAGAAGCATTATATCACGATGATCAGTGCGGGGATTGATGACATCCTGAGCTCGCCTGACGTCGTAAGTCATGTAGTTAACCCTCATGGTATTGTGCTGGTATAGCCTGTCGTTTCTGAAGTATACTGTCTCTGCGTCTGGGGACAATGAATCGCCAGGCGTAGTGGGCTCAATCTGGAGCAATGCTTTGAGGCGCAGCAGAACGTGTGCTTTCAGGTCCAACATGAAGTACTATTGGCATCCAAAAGATCGTTAGCGAACCTCTCTTGTGCCGATAGTAAGAAAATTGAACATGACTTGCCTTTGTTGCCGGGTCGCCTTCACTTTTTTGCAAGAACAACGGGATATGTTCATGCAAGTGCTCCGATACACCAATATGGTGATGGACTGCTGGATCACTTGATATAACTTGGTCCTGATCCATCCTTGCACTGGCGGTACCACTCGAATAATCTAGTGACTGCCTGATGCGTCGTAAACGACTTTGTCGGCGCTCTATTTGCGCTAACTGGCGCTGGAAAAACTTCTTCGATGTGCGTTTATAGTTGCCTTTTGGAACTCGATGTTCTAGTTCTCCCTGTAAATAATGCGAAATCAATGAGTCTATATCAGACAGTGACATTAGCTTTGACTCACGGGTTCGGTGGAGTACGAGTCCGTAGTTCCATACTGTCTGATGGTATTGACATAGTCACCTAGTGCATGAATCTTATATGTGTTGAGATTGAATGATTTTGGCTTTCGGCGGCCCTGCGGAGGATTAGCGCTGATGGATGCTGAGCCTGATGCAAGTTCTCCGGAGCTTTTAGCCTTGGAAATGGTCTTGCCTTTTGCAGCCACTTTGCCTGTCTTCGCCGCAGTCTTCTTCGACTTTGACCTGTCTCCCTTCAGCGTTCCACCGGTTTTCCCAGCAGCTCGCCGTTCCCTGGCTGTAACTTCGCGCTCCATCTCATGCGTTGTGAAGGCTGGACACACTTTCGATTGAAATGCGCGAAGATCAGTACCCAGCATCGTAGTTGTCTTGTCAAGTATATCCAATGTGGTATCGGTATGGAGCCGCAGCTTCGCGAGCCCGTGCCAATGCCCGAGAAGTAGCAGAAGGCGGAGTATACTTGAATTATGTGGTTCTGGGGTCAAGCCCTCAAAGGCAGGAATCATACACTGTGCAGCAATGGTACTCAGAGTGAGCAGCTTGACAAAAGGATAGCTCGAAAACATAAGCCAAAGCCATGCTTACCTGTAGCAAGTCTTCAAAATCCCTTGCCGCCAATTTTTTCATTTCGGAGACATTGCTTGAGAAGCGCCGTATCGTATCACGGCCAAAGGTTGGCATCTTGCGAAACCTTCATAGATTGAAATTAAGCTTTCAACTTCTCGAACGTGTGAGATGTTCGGATAGTGACAAACCTCCGATCAAGCTCATGGAGTAAACTTTCGTGAAGAGATTCCAATATGCGAAGCAGGTGGATTAGCAGCGCTTTCCAAACTCCCAGCTCAAGTTCATGCATTAGATCCACGACGAACATCGCAAGCCAGTTAAGGCCAAGCTTGGATAGTCGATCGGAGAAAGCATTCTATGATTACTAGGTTAGAAAACTGGCAAGAGAATTGATCGGCTGCGGAGCCCAAGGCGTCTCACCAGGGTTGGTACGAGAGAGGACGGCTTGAGCTGTCGTTCAACGAATGCACTGTTAACTGCGTGGTTCTGCTGATAAATTGCTTCTCGAGCTCTTTGTATCGCCTCTTGACGATGATGATCGTCCGTGCGCTCGAGTTTTATTCGGTTTTTTTGGTCATTTTTGGTCCCAAATAGATGAACATTCGCCATAGGCATCGTGCATCGGGGGCAAGGGCATCCACCTAGATGCCGGATGCTGGCTAGCAGTACTCTAGAAAATAGAAGTTTAGCGTCTTTCTGGGGAGAGTGAAATTGAGGGTTTGTTACTTTTCCTTGTAGTCAGCAGAATACGTGATGATCCGGGGATAAAACCTTTTTTTTTGCCAGTCGCCTGCCCATTCTAAGACCAGGCCATGCTGGTATGCATGCAAAAATTCGTCATCAAGCAGCAATCGCCACTGCTCGTGGGTTAATTCACGCCTGCAGTGCGCCATGAAGTCTGCATCTAGCTTCCTTTCTGACCCAGTATAATGACTGGCAAAATCCTTAAAGTCGTCAGGAAGCTTACCATACCGGAACCGGAAGTCAGCATGTGTCATCGTAAGACAACTAGTTCACTTACCTGTTCGAAAAATGCGATATGTTCAGAAAGATTGCAGGAAGGCTTAGCGCGGCGGTATTTTGACTCATTGCCAAAAAAAAGATACAAAGGTGTAAGCTTTGCATTTCCAAACTGGGTCAGATGGGTGGAATCGGACCATAACATGAGCGCAACTACTACCCGCGGTAGCGTGCACCCATCTTCCCGGGGAGCCGCCTGCAGCTCTTGATGGGCTTGTAGAAACACAGGGGAGGTGTAAAGTTCACCATATAGGCGCACCGGATCGTGCTCGGTGTTAGACTGCCAGAATAACTCGTAAGGCGCCAGATGAAAGTGAATGGCGTCGGATTTCTTCATTGTCAGTTTTTCACGAATAACAGACACAAGAGACCGGCGATAGAAGCAGTTGACCGTGTAGTTTCGAGCGCCAGGGTTCGCTGTGAGGCGATGAAACGGGACAGATATCCGCACAGAGGATACACGCCACCCGGCATCCTCGTCCTGCCATTCCTCCGTATCCCACTCGTTGATTCCTAGCTGCCTATTGACCTGATCCCAACTGGTCTCCCGAACATCACTAGGCACAAATTCATCGCTTCCGATGATCTGCAGAAGATCCCTAAAACCGTCCTGAGACAATTGTGAGCTTCGGGTCCAGTACCACTCGCTTAAACGGAAGGCATTCTTGTTGGGAAAGGGTTCGTAACTCGGAGAATCGGAATTGCCAACGAATCGAGTTGGAAGAGGTGGAATATCCGAAAGCATGAGCAGGTTCACCTCTGCTTCTGGATCATGAGAGGGAAGTTCAGCAGTGTGATAGCGCCGGAAGAGACCCAGAGGGTTCCGGGATGTTTCGATAATTCTGGTCGATAGCGTGCTGTCAAGAGCTGAGCTAGCGGGAGTGCCTGACTCCGCTGGGGATGAAGCGTGCAGCTCCGAGGTGTCCATGATGTGGTGTTGATCTGGAGATGCTGGAAAGTTTTGAACCTCCGCACTAGAGAGCACGAGCTTCGCCAATGGTTGCGGAAGCGTATCTCGCAATTTCTTGTCATGCATTTCCAGTACAGCACTGGCAAAACGTGGAGGAAGAACCCTACGCCTCTTGGCGGGGGGAGGATTTACTTGGTCCCCAGCAGAATGAGGGTCTTCTTCCGCAGGGGGAATGGCTGCATCTTGTGCATCACTGTTGCGAGTGATCTATAATAAGGTTGAGAAAGTTAATCAGGTCATGGGTACCCTGCGGTGGATATAACCCTCACCGACGTAGTGGCAGCTTTCAACCGGTTCTCCTTGGCTCGATTCTTAGCATCCTTCGCCTTCAGTAGCACATCTGAGATGGCCTGCTTTCCTTGAGCACATGAATTTTCGTGATTGCGCAGAGCGGCAGGGGTAGCGAAAGACCGCCCACAGACACAGACTTCATAGTAACTTGAGGATGCTCCTGAGTTTGAGGACATGGAAGTTGCATTGATGGTAACACATCTGCGAGGTCTGTTTAAATAGGCTGTGTTACAGAAGTCCAGCTTCGACGTACTAATCGAAAGGGAAGAGTGGGTCTAACCCAGACCCACTGGTTGTGTAGTACCGGCGGAAGCTTCACCGGAGTTCAAAGCTCCGTAGACCTGTAGCTGTAGCAACATATCTAATCAAGGAGTTAGCGCACACAGCAAACACCAAGTGGATGAACAAGAGCTAACTTTGTTGTAGTCCAAGCTGTCTCCACCACTGATGTGCCGCGATAAGTGGTATTCCATTTATTCGCATGACCCTGCTCGCGTAACCCGACCCGCTCACTTCGACCCAAGTAGTACGAAAAGGCCAATCCACCACAGAATTCCGACTGTGGGCCTGAACAATTGATAAGCAAGTTTTAGCGTCGGTCTTTGTGGTTGAGTGGAGAGAGGTACCTGACCTTACTGAGCAGCCTGAGAGACACCCAGAGTATTTCGGAATAGTTGAGGTTGGCGAGTTGAGCACTTGATAGCTGGCATATCCCAAGATGATTGTTCAACAGTCGCCCCAGAGTGAAGCTTGACATTTCATGATCAGCCCAAGTTAGATGTACGGTACTACCTCAAAACAACTCACCTTCTAGTCAATCTAGATTGACGCCTCTGATAAGCAGTACCTCATGGTGGTTTGGCTGTACTGGCACTGTCAACTGTAACAGTCTAACTTGATTGGTTCCAATTCGGAAGAATGATCGAATTCCGAGCCTATCCCCTTCACTTCTTCATTCGAATGACTCTGCTGGCTTCAGTAATCTCATAGGCATATCAAGTTGGGTAACGTTCGATGAGGATCATGATGAACTTGAAGGTTGGCCGCAAAGTTGTTCAATGTGTGGCAGACTGTCACGACTGCATCCAAGTCATGATCACAATCTTCATAATCATTGACTTGGTCTGAATTACTCAAGTCTGAAGACACAGGAAAACCTCTCAGGCTGAAAAGGCGAACAAGGTGATTGTGAGATTCAAACTTCTGAACAGTACATAGTAATACAAGGTAAAAATTGTCTGTGTCAAAAATGTCATCGGAAGACCTATTGCCCAGTGGCAGCGCAACAATGGCCTGACAACGATAATGTTAGGTTAGTATGGGTTGTTATCAGAAGATCAAGTCCGACGCACCAGTCAAGTTCAGAAAAGATGATCATATTCTTCGTGATTCCTGAGCACAAGATATTGGGGTCTGATCGGTATGCGATTGTTGGGTGGGCCGAGGTCGACAAGATTCCTATCAGCGGCAAGCGACTCGTTCTGACGGTGGAGGAGGCCACCTTCTACCCCATTGTCAGGCATTAATCGCCATACCCATGTCTGCGCGGGCGAGATCGGAGAACCGGCAAGGTAGGTGGCAATCCAGAGGTCTTCCAACCTTAGTATGGAGTCCCGGAAACTAGGGGAATTGTACATTGGCACTACGTACCCGAGGGCCCAAATTCGGCACTCTCTGAGTAACTCCGCATAGTTCTGACTATTGGCAGGGGCGAGGAACGCGGCCTGTGCAAGTCCGTCGACGAAGCGGAGGTGGCAACAAAAAATGAGGAGGCTTGCCATCGTCACCACGCTCGCCATGGGCAGGCAAGGAAAGCGCTGCCCAGAAAGTCGAGTCACTGGTTGTCCATGGGACAGGATATTGCACGGCCCGGACAACACCATCCTCTGCATGCAGTGGGCAAGCAGACTCCCTGAGAGAGGCGCAGGCCGTTTCTTTAGATGATATAAAATTAATGTTGTGTGATGCAAAGAAAGGACATCACTCACCTCTCCCCCGATATACTCCTCAACATTGGGTTTCCACGACAGAACCTCATGCCATCGATCCATTTGCAGCAGTCTTTGACGAATATTTTCTTCATCTGCATCATCGCCAATTACATCGTCGATGATGCCGAGGCAAATTCCTACACACACACGGCGCTTGCTAGACATAAATCCGAGGATCTAAAGATATTCAATATGAAGGACTTGCATGATCTCAACAAGAGTTGCGTACATGTTTGATGACTCCTGGGGATGGGTGCATAAAGGACCCAGGATAAATCCATCGGTTAAGGGGAGCCGGGAGAAAGACTATTAAAATAAATTGATCAGTGTACGCCTCTTCAAGTTTGAGTTGTGCTTACCGCTGATCTCGGGGCTGCGAAAAGTTTCAAAGTCTTGTCGATATCGCTTTGCTAACAAGTGAGGTATGTATTCCAAATACCATCGGGCTATCTGGATATCGTGTCCAATGTCCTCGACGAATCCCGCGAGTTTCAATATCATATGTGCGAGTTTGTCTTCAATGGAAAATATAGCGAGGCGCCAGATATCGGCGACGGCCATGAAGAGGACAAATTCTAACGTTAAGACCTCGACATGGTCGTCTTCGCCACGCCAGGGAGAAAGTGAGATGCTATAGCTCAAGTTATTGTCCGGAAAGAGCGCCGAGGCTCTGAGTGGCCTGTACAATGTGCCGTAAAGATAGCCCTGGCCCATGCCTAAACATCAGCATCAGTAAATCTGAGTCGAAACAAGAAAATAGACATGGCAGCGTTAGGTGCGGAGAAGGACACTCACAGGTGGTTTGGTTTTTGGGTTTCCCCCAAGAAATAATCCGAAGAAGTACAGGCACAAGCTCGCGCCATGCATAGAAAGCGGCGATGGAGGTGTGAAGGATGGCCTGGCGCCAGTACGGTATGGACAAATGCGTGATAATCTCCGTTGTATAGTCAGCGGTAACTTCCAACGTGTTCGGGTTGATACGGCTCTTCTTCAAGTCCAGATAGACCGGAAGTGAAGTGAGCGAAGGAGGGAGATGTGCAGGGGCGGGCAACGGCTCTGGCGGAACTGTAATTGGCGCGATCTTTCAGAGGATGTTCAATATTCTACAAGAACAGATGTCATGCTTACCATCTGGGAGATCCAAAGGGAGGGGAAGGAAGATGGTAACGCTGGGCGGCTTAGCAAAAATGACACCTATCGCTGTAAGTCAAATAGTCGTGAAAGCAAAGGTGAGATATTCAGTCATAGGCAATCCTAACAAAAGGATACGTGCCGAAAGCAAGCTGAGTAGCTACTGCTGGATTTGCGTAGATGTTCAGATTAGGGTCGGTGTAATCGTCCTCGGTGTAATCCGCGAGGAAAGAGTTAGTGCTTGACCTAATCTTCAAAATTTCATCATGAAGCAAAGAGTATTGTGCAGTGAAGTTTCGGATGGCCAGTAGGGGATTGATTTCGACGTAAGACTGCACAAAGGTATTTCTTCGTTAGATAACATAGCAAGCAGAAGGCAACGAGTAAATACCAGCAGAAGCTCCCACCATGCAGCCTGTTCAGCTGCAGGTGTCGATGCTTCGAGGGTAGCTGCGCGAAGGATGATAAGAGACTGTAGATCAGACGGTTCGAACGGGGGTCCGCATACGCGGGCCTCGACAATGTCACGCGGCATGGCGCCGGGGGTGGCCATGTTACGGAAAAGAGAGGGTAGGGTAGAGAGGCTGTCGCAGTGTGTTCAATTGTGAGGATTGTGAGCTCTAGAGGTACGCCTTTATATGAGAGTTTCGACCGCGACTAAGCATCCTAAGAGACTTCGAAACTTTGTTGTGAACTAGCTCATACTAGTTCGTTCATATGTGCTCCTTTGTGCATTAGAACTTCTACTTTCTTTTTCACAGCGAGACCATATGGAAGTGTCGAACCTCCTAGTGTTTGTTCCCGGGTGCTCACATTGTGCACCTCAACTTGATTCGCGAGAGGTTTGCTGCATAGATTTGAGCATATGGGCATGGCAAGGACACAGAACGGAATCTGTCTTACCTTCAAGAACGCATGCAATCATCCTCAGCTGGTTGCGCTTCCTTCTTGTACAGTTCTAAGTTTTTTCACAGGGATAGACATCCGTGGTTCTATGGAAACGTCGGGCTTAGTGTTTGTTCCCGAAAAACCTAGCGTTCTGTAACATCGAAACTCTTACCGTCATTCCCTGGGCGCATCGTGCACCTCAACTTAATTCGCGAGGAGTTCGCTGCATAGATTTGAGCATATGGACGCAGCAAGGACACAGAACAGCTGTCTTACCTTCAAGAACTCATGTGCTCATCATCAGCCGCATGCGCTTCCTTCTTGTACAGTTCAAAGTTTTTTCACAGGGATAGACATCCGTGGTTCTATGGAAACGTCAGGCTTAGTGTTTGTTCCCGAAAAACCTAGCGTTCTGTAACATCGAAACTCTTACCGTCATTCCCTGGGCGCATCGTGCACCTCAACTTAATTCGCGAGGAGTTCGCTGCATAGATTTGAGCATATGGACACAGCAAGGACACAGAACAGCTGTCTTACCTTCAAGAACTCATGCGCTCATCATCAGCTGCATGCGCTTCCTTCTTGTACAGTTCAAAGTTTTTTCACAGGGATAGACATCCGTGGTTCTATGGAAACGTCGGGCTTAGTGTTTGTTCCTGAAAAACCTAGCGTTCCGTAACATCGAAACTCTTACTGTCATTCCCTGGGCGCATCGTGCACCTCAACTTAATTCGCGAGAAGTTCGCTGCATAGATTTGAGCATATGGGCATGGCAAGGATGAAGAACGGAATCTGCTTACCTTCCTGAACTCATGTGCTCATCCTCAGCTGGATGCGCTTCCTTCATGTACAGCAACAGATATCTGTCACCTATAATTCTATGGAAACATCGAACATCTTACCGTTTGTTCCTGGGTGCTCGCATCGTGCACCTCAACTTCATTCGCAGGAAGTTTGCTGCATAGATCTGAGCATATGGACAAGGCAAGGACACAGAACAGAAGCTGTCTTACCTTCAAGAACTGGGGAGTCCTAGCAATACCACCAAAATGATTGAATTTGAGATGGACTTCATCTTGTCCATCGCAATTAGCAGGTGGGCTCACCATGAACTGGGCGAAAACTGTCTCAGCGTGACTGCGGCAAAGGAGACGGATTTCACCTTGTTCGCCGAAATCCATCTATCTTTGGTGGACTTAGAAAGGCTCCATCAGTGGCATACAAAAATTTGGCTGCGGTGAGAAGGAAAGCGACTGAGCGTATGATTGATTTTTTTAGTTCGAAGGTCTTGTTTCTTCTGTGTTTCTTCCGTCATCACAGGGGAGAAGAGTGCGAAAATTGACGGACCTATCCCCAAAATACAAAGGAATTATGACCGGTGACTTTCTTTCAAGGAGCTGTGAAGAGTTGGAAAACCGATGAATCAGATGACGACTGCCCCAGCTGGAATGTGATCATTGATGATCTACAAGGAGGTGACATGCCTTGGACATGCCATATGGCTGACGATGGGATTGAATGATCTATCATGCCAGTGGTAGTAAGTCACGGTATCAAGATCATAAGAATCACACCGCCTCAAGGAACCACGCGGTTTCGGACATGATTAGTACTGGAGGAGCTGTAATCAGACAACTACAAATACGTAGCAACATGTTCGCCAATCGCACCCTGCCGACTGTTCCCATATTATGGAATCCGAACACTGGCAAGGGGCTCTCGAATATCCCGGAAGTCGCCCACACTCGTCGTTTGCATATTCGTGGCGTGGTCCTGCAGGGCCTAACGCCTGGATTGATGCACCTACAGTGAGTCCTATACAGTATGACCCTCAGCAGTATGTGCTCAAATCCATAAATTATTAGTACCGTCGTCGATTCCACCATGGAAATTCCCATGTCGACAAGAATTACCTTGAGTTATTCCACGGATACGCCCAGTCGATGGAACAATGTGAAGAACACGCAAAGACCTTACTGTTGACAAAGAAGAAACTTGCTGACCTAGAGTCAACTCAAGCCGTAAATATATCTTTCATCTTGTCTTGCATCATATTTTAACGACGAATGTGCACAGGATTTTACCACGCTCCAAGATTTCCCGACACAAGATGCGCCACCAGGTTTTGCACGCGGGGACGTGCTCCACACAGATGATCGGGATTCGGCCAGAAGAAAGGCCATGTCCATCCCCTCGGTCTCTACAGATGTGGCTCCCCAGATCGAGCGCCTTCGCCGTATTATGGTGGAACGCGAGAAGGAGCATATGGATGCGAGTCTGGTCAAGGCTAGGAAGGAGGTGGAGATTCTTGAGACCGAGCTACGTGACTGGAATGAGGATGTAGATGCTCAGCTCGCTGCCCAACTCCAGGCCGAAGCTGATGCTCAGAAGCTCTCTGACGCTAGGCTTACATATCTGTTACCTTCTGCAGTCTTCAGTGCGATGAGGCCTCAAATCGCCCACAAGGCCAATTCGGCGACTGTTCCTAGTTTGTTAGCCCTTCCCCAATATGCTTCATGGAGGTCATACGTCGCACCGACCGGTTCGTTTTACTATTGCTGAATCCGAACCATTCTCTTCAATATTTTTCTCCCCTTGCTGCATCTCATATCTCTATTCATTCTCAGTGTACACTGTATGTACTCTACCTGTTGTAAACCAGATCGTGAGCTAGAAATTGGACTTCATCATGATTTATGTTCAACTGTCTGCCTCTGACCAAATTGAGAAATTCGAAGGCAAGAACCTGATTGACCTATAACGATAACTACACACTTGATGTTCATAAATCTAGTGTAAGGATTCTACATCAATACCAAGGGATTTATCCTCGAAGATCATTTGGTTTGTGCGGCGATAGAGCCTGAGGAAGGGCAACTTCAGGACAAAACAAGTGTCGGTGTGGGTAGAGAGGATATACCGTTTATTTTAGCATCCACGTATAATGTCACTCGCTTCCCTTTCAGCCCTTCCGAGTCCGCAAACAAGATGAATCGTTCTATGGATGGCTCTTCCGAGACAGCGTTGTCGTCTGCATGCTCGCCCAACCATGGGCGTGCTCAATACAGAGAATGAGCCTCCATCGAGGGAAAGGGCGAAGTTGCATGTTCGTCCGACTGGGAAGAGTTTCGGTGGTGGTAGGTCAGGGGTAAGCGTAGCTCCTATATGATGAAGGAGCTATCCTAAGGAGAAGGCTGGAAAAGGAGGGATGAGGCCAAGCTGGAGTGGAAACGTAGTGAAGGATGGAAAGGGAGGAAAGGAACAGCACAACGAAAGAAAGTTAACCAACAATGATAGGCACGCCATATGCCTCCTCCAACTCCTCCCACGCACGCATCACAAGCAGCGTCTCCAGCTCATTTTCGACCTGCATCTTAATCGCATTCCCGTTCCGCACATCTCCTCTGCCATTCTGAAGCAGCGGTTGCCGCTCCCCAGCAACCCCATCCAGGTCCTCTTCACTAGATGGTCGATGATAAATATCATCCCCCACCGCCTGCTCAAACAGTTCCACAGTAATCTGTCCTGCCACCGTTGTCGTCTGGCTCTGCACTTGCACCATCTGCAGGGCCCTTGACCTCGATCCTGACCTGAACCTGACCCTGACCCCAAGCCCATCGGTCCCAGCGGCCGCGCCTCCGGCTTATGCACCCCGCGCCCGACATTCGCTTCAGCCTCAATATCAATATCCGTACTAGTCTCAGTATCGAGTACAGCAGACCAGACCGGCGCCCAGAAACGAGAAGGTACAGCGCATGGGCAGCATACCCCCAGGAGGTAGCAGTGACTGCCTCGGCGGCGGCCCACCCGAGTGCGAGCCACCAGACGTGGCGGAAGGCAGGATCGTGCGTTTGGGGGCGTGTATTGGGCGACGAGGAGGAGTGGGAGGGTAGATTGTTGGAAGACAAGGGAGAGGAGCGTGTGGAGGGTGGTGGCGAGGGCTGTAGAAGCGGGAGGTGGCGGTTCGGGAAAGAGGGAGGCGTTGAGGGCTGCTAGGGGCTGCAGGAGGTGGGGAGAAGGAGGTGAGGAGCTTTGGAAGTGGGTGCAGGAGGTAGGATGCGGAGGGATATGGCCAGGGTTGGGTATACAAAAGGGTAGTGCGGCGAGAATGATGAAGAACAGGAGCATGGTGGGCATGAGGGAATATAGGAGGACCAGGCGGCGGTACGAGCCTAAAAAATCTCTCCTTACAAGGTCCCTGGTCCTGTGTCAAACAGGGAGAGGTCCAGTGTCTGCTCGTAGTTCCAGAGCAAGTACCGATAACCGTAATACCACCAGGCTGTTGTACGAACAGCGGAGAGGGACTGATTGTCTCGAAGTTCAGCAAAAAGTTCAAAATGATGAAGTACGTTAACTTACAGGGCTAAGTGGTGGGTTATTTCGAGGGGAAAAGGTGGAATGACCTTCCCCGGATTGGAACGGCGGGCTCGGAGATACGGCGCTCGTTGACACACCCTTGAAATATATTCCATTACACCTCGAGGTCTTTAGCAGTAGGGTATGGAACCGATGGGAGATCATTTAATATGCCTTAATGCAGTGAGCCTCGGATCGAGTTACGCTGGATCGAAGACGTACTTACAGTTATGCCGCTGGACTGAGATAATGGGTAAGCATGGTAATAGGCAGAGTCCAGTGCATACTATTACCTGATGTATGAATGTGTGCGTGATTTTGAAATCGTGAAAGCAGTGTTTCAGCAGAATGGATGAGAGAAGTGCCGGGCAGTAAAAAGCCTCAAAATGGGTAGTATATGAATATGTCCCGGAAAATGAGCCAGGTATGTTTGTAGTACCCGGTCCTGCGTCAAAGAGGGAGAGGTCCAGCATACGTGTTGAAACTCTGATGAAGGCGAAGTTTCAATGACCGGTATGCCCCCAGCCAGGCTGTTGTAAGAGTTGACGTCCAGAGCGATAACTATAGCTATGAGGTCCCTGAAAGTGGGCATTTCCATGTTGGCATGGTGGAGGGCTCTTGAGACTTCGAGACGCAAAAGAATTAGCTAGCGTCCGAGACTTTGAACCATGGCCTGCTGCCGATTTGAACGGCGGACTCGGAAATGCGACGCCTGCTGATGGACGTTTGAGAGGTATTCCATTACACCATGAGGCCGTTATGTTTAGCTATCTTGAGATCTTGGAATGGAGCAGAGGGTGTTGACAATCGCCCATGAGATTACATGAGATCCTATCAGCCGAAATGATCGGCATTTCCAGGCTCGCCCATCAAAAAGTTCCAGTTTTCTCTTTCAAACTTGATCTCGACTCTCAACTGCATCTACTCCGATTTCTGTGCTTCGTTTTAAGCCCATCGTCATAAGCGCGATACACGAGAGCGATGGTCTCTCGGGTCATTGATCCCTAACACTGCAAGGCCTCAAGCATCCATCGATCAGGGTTATCAATGGTAAGTAACTTGGTTTTTCTCTTCTTAGCTACATAAACTAATTGCCAGCGTAGCTTGACCCTTACGCAAATGGTTCTGTCGTTCTTTCTGCATTGGCTACTGGGTCTGTCCGACTATATACCTTGTGGTGACGATATACACGACCGTCTTCTCATATACTTAACCTTATTAGTCCGTACCCACTTCCTTGACCTGCATCCAGCCCGGTCCTTACCAGTATCTCCTAGGCTCAAGTACATGGCCAATCCTGCAGAGTCCCTAGAGCGGGTAGGCCGTACACCGCAATGGTGAACACATCCGCCGGCATCGTGAGTTGAGATCACTCAACCACACTGCCACGGTTCTGCACAAACGGTAATGGAGTGGGTACCAGGGATACGTGGAACAGGTGGGATAGAAGTGATGAGGAAGGTTGCTGAGAAGAAGGGTCTGTTTCCGTTATCCATTCCCAGCGAGCTTAACTGACACGTGCCCTTCAGATCTGAATAGCTTGGTATCACGATGAGCGGGGGAAGGCGGCGAACGAGGGCGCACATGGCGCAGCAGGAGGTCATGCTGGTTTTGCATCGAAGGGTACGATTGTGTTCAACCTAAGCCTAGAGTGTTGTTAATGGCTCGACTCCTGCGCTCGTAGCTCGCTGCCTGCCCGAATCCGTGCCCTGTGATTCCCTCTAACCCATCTCCTCTCCACGCGCCCCAGGACCAACGCCGCAACAACCGCCTTACCCCCATGCATCGCCCTCTCCTACGACTCTCTCTCTTCTCTGGCGCCGACAAACACTGAGTCGTGAATGGCTCCTCGTCCAGCGTCTCCTGTAGTTGGTCATGACTGACAGGACCTTGCAGGGCGGAGCTAGAAGACCAGAGAATGGGTGGTCAGTAGCACCGAACGCCGGAAGAGGCAACTCGAGCTGGAAGTATAACGCCGACAGACGCGGGCCTGACACGGCGGGCAGTCGTCGTGTCCCGTTCATCAATGCCTGCTGTGGCCGAGCTCGTTTCTCGTTCTCGTTTTTCCATCCATCCGCCCTTCCGACCGGGACTATAGGCTGCTTTCTACAGCGCACAAGCTCCTTCCACGTGCAACTGCGAGAAGCCTTCTTTCCTCTGGCTATGGGTAACACCCTCGCCTGTCAAACCATGGGCGCCCCTCCAAGTCTTCGCGTACCTCGGTACCTCGATTCCACCCCACCCTATGCAACGGCGATAAGGAAATCCACAGGGAGTCAAGGATGTTGGGCGCCTCTTCAGGCGTCTAATTGGACCTTTAGCGTCACTGGAGAATTTCTTGCTGTAGGACATGATATTCTGAGTGTTGGTATATGATGGATCGGGGAGGTCCGTTGCCATGATTTTTCGTTGGGGTGTATTCCGCGGTAGACCAGCCTCACCGCCATCTGTGCTCCTATGGCGCTCTTCCCGTACAAGCTCAGTATACGTCAAGAAAAATTGCCGTGCATGCGTCATTGATAGCTCGTTCGATACTATCGAAATCGGTATGTCTCCGTATTCCATCCCCATACAATTTGGTTTCAAGGTCTTCTCGTTATTTAGACCGCTCTTCCTCCATACCCTCTGCTCATTTCAAGTGTATTTCCCGTTCGTGGACTTCCCCCTCGTACCCGCTCGTGCGCATATGTCGCATCCGTACCCGTCTGCGCGTGCGCCCTGCCCGTGGGGTCCCGCATTCGTACTAGGTGTATTTCCCGTTCGCGGACTTCACTTTCGCACCCATTCTTACGCATTCACGTTGCACCCGTACCCATCAATGCGCAAGTCCCACCATGGGGCTCTGCATCCGTACCTCATGTAAAATGTATCCCCTGTTCATGGACTCCACCTTCATACCCGATTGCGCGCACATATATTGCATGTACTCGAGCCAGGCCCACATCCATACCTCACTCCAAGTGTGTTTTGTATTTGTGGACTGCCCCACTTCGTTCCCATACGCGCGTTTCCTGTTCGTGGACTTCCCTTTCATACCTGTTTGTACACACATCACACCCACACCTGAAGTCCCATCGTGAGCCCTCGCACCCTTACCTCATTCAAGTGTGTGTCCCACCCGTGGACTGCTTCCGTACCTGTTTGCATGTCCACACATCCCCGACAGATTGATCCGAATCCAGGTCTCGGATATTCTGCGCGTGAACTTTGTGTGAACTTGCCACACGCCCCACTGCATGCCAGCCATCGGTGATGAACCCAACCAGACTGATTTGGCGGACTACAATGTGGTGCTAATGATCTCCGACGACTCGTCTTTAAAAGTGGCCACCAGACTTGAACTCAGTTGATTTTGCTATAACCCCATTGTCACGACCGCAAACAATAATCCTCCAAACACCTTCGGAAATTAGTCTACTAATGACTTAATTCAAGACGATGATGGTGCGTCCAATAACACCACGACTCCCTATTTCAGCGCCACACTGAGAGAAGCCCCAGCCAGGAACTTCAGAAATCATGAGCGAGATCGACGAGGTAAGGAATGTTATAAATGTATACATGATCGGCATCTGACCGGCAGTACATTGTCAGGCGCCGAGCCCAGCCCTTGTAATCAGTACCATGAATTACATTTGTCGGTGAATCTCTTATTTTTCAAGGCTTATTACCCAAACACCAATGCTGACCCAGTGTTTCCGGATGGCAGGTCTGGTTCGGGACCAAAAAATAACATCAAGGTCGTATCATTGTTGTTTGCATGTATCTCCGACATACCAGAGCCGGACCATGCTTGCGAGCCGACGCACTCTACCTCCCAGGGTTTGCGATGCTTCCATTGCACGTCCAACTGTGCTACCTGTACAGACCAGCATGTCCAACGTGTTGATTATGGTTTTAGTGCTTCGTGAAAACGCTGATAGGTACATTGCTCGTATCTGGGTAAGCATGATCCTACTGCATGTGAGGTACTATGACACTAACTAGTGTTTGTACTAAGATATTAGGAATCTACAAGTACTACTTACCTTACAAGCTTCCACGGATAGCCTCAAGTAATATTACATGCCCTAATCATCATCAGTTCTAGGCAGGGTAAAATCAGGACAATAGAAGTCGCACAGTCTACAGCAATCTCATTGGCTGTAACAATAATGTGGGCTGCTTCTTGATGTCAAGGATGTCTGCTTGCATTGTTTACGACCCCACTCCTCCTCCATCTTATCCTTACCTCCGATCACTGGCATGCTACTCAGCTGTAACCCAACTCTACTCACGATCCGGTCAACTTCCCACCGCTTCCCGTCTCTTTGCAAGGAACAAGGTTGACTCACGCACATGTCGATTCGGCTGTACAGACATCGTTGAAGATGACCATCATCTATTTGTTGAATGCCCCCATTTTGACAACATGTGCACCAGCGCGTCAGACGACCTGGTCAAGCTCACACAAACGAAATGCCACGATCTCGAAGCCGATAACTCAATATCGCACATCGCCGCTCATCGTCTAATGCGCGTGGCCAAATACCTGTTCCTTGACGACCCCTCTTCCTGGCCTCTTGGCCTCTCCGCCTTCTACCTTGGCCGCATCCCCGATATTACCCTACTACTGGGCTTTGAACACCTCTCACTCCACTCGAAGACCCACCCACCCCTTCGCATATCACGCATCATTCACACAATCGCTATGGATTGGCACCTAGTCTCCATTCACCTAGCTGGTCGCATCTGGGGTGAAGTTCAACGTGTAGCGGCGGTTCAATCTGGCCATTAGCTTCTCCTTTACATTACTCGCCCTCATAATCTCACATACTCCATACTTCAATTGCGCAACTCGTGTATTTCTCACCGCAGTGGTGGCAAGCTTTCCTCAATGAGGTTTTGATGCTACCCCACTAGCGCCCTTTAGTTTACTTAGCACCGCACTAGGTCTACCGTGGCTTACTTATTAGTTTGTCCTTAGCTATTCTGTAGCAGAGGTAGATATCAAAATCGTAACATCATAACATGAAATACGGTCGAATTTTTTAAATCATGCAAACTTTGTTTCTCTATATTCTAGGATATCCTTTCCGCTCATCACATATTCAAGGCAGGGAAAGTGGGACAAGGTAGCGCCTTCTCCAAGTCTGACGTTAATCAAGCAAGATCTTGAGATTGCTACTACGTCTACATCATTATGAGGAGTAGATGCTGCAGCGCAATCACGTGGCAGCGCACGGACCATGTTAAAGAGCCATAAAAGAGCGTATCACGAGAGGCTGATTTGTTCCTCTTCCTCTGGCTCTTCAACTAGCGGCCAAGGGATTTCCGACTGGGATTTGGCTGCCTCTGCCGTTCAGGTGGTGTCACGACATATGGGTTTCTCTCCGAACCAGTGCGAGGTGGTACGTCGCGCTTGCCATTGCCCGCTCTTTATAACGAGTTTGTGCATGCCGCACGTTATCTTTTATATCCTGGTCGTGTTCGTGGTCGCGGCTGTTTCATAGCTAGTCGGTCAGGTGAGCTAAAATCTGAAATCCATACACCAATAGTGCTAATTTATGGGATCTGTTCCGTCGTAGGATTCATATGAGATTGTTGTTGGTGAGTACATTGATTCTGTTGACTTGATATTGCTTGATTGACGTGCCGAGTAGACATTGTCTTGTCAGTTGCATTTTCTACTATTCGTTTCCCGCGTTGTATGTTTGTCCGTCTACCCTACAGAATGTCAATTTCTACCCTAAGTCTCATCACGAGTATTTGCCTGGTAATCTTGCCGACTTATACCTCTTCTGTGCAGTTCTCGTGTCCTTCACTTTCTAATCTTTCTTATTTGTTTCTTATGCTTCTTCACCTATCTCGTGGACAGTTGTATTGATGACTCCGTACACAACTGACAGTACAAATAGTTTTAGAATTAACTATTGACGTAATACTATCTATATGTATGAGGACAAGGTCAGCCAGAACCCTGTGTGTGACCCATAAAAAATTGAAGAGTGTTATTATGATCTGGTAGGAACTGCTGCTGCAATGTCAATGTGTGCATGAGCCTGCAATAGGATCAACGAGCCCCACTAACCCACGAAGGTGATGAAGGTTATTTTGCTCACTCAGGTCGCGATGACAGAGAGGTACAGCCAGACTGGCCCGCCTACTGTCGCAAGTAAGATCTTACGGAGCCTCGCGAGAGTTGTGATGAGCAAGCCCCACCAACATACATAAAGGTGTTGAGGGCTATTAACTGCGCTCAGGCTGTAATGACATAGAGGTGCAGTCAGACTAGCCCGCCTACCGTCACAAGTAAGATCTTACCGGAGCCCCACAAGAGTTGTGATGAGCAAGCCCCACCAGCATACATAAAGGTGTTAAGGGCTATTAACTGCACTCAGGCAGTAATGACATAGAGGTGCAGTCAGACTGGCCCGCCTATACCGTCGCAAGTAAGATCTTATGGCGCCCCGCGAGAGTCGTGATGAACAAGCTCCACCACCATACACAAAGGTGTTGAGGACTATTAACCACACTCGGAATGCAATGACATAGAGGTGCAGCCAGACTAGCCTGCCTACCGTCACAAGTAAGATCTCACGGAGCCTCGCGAGAGTCATGATAAACAAGCCTCTCAAGCACACAAAGGTGATAAGGGCCATTATCAGCAGTCAATGACATGGAGGTACAGAGATATATCCTGGACAAATATAGACAGAAAGTCCACGAAAATACACATGCACAATAGGATCTTCTATGTCATTGTGGTCAGTAAGGCATTCGCTGGGCACTACAAAACAAAACGCTAAAGGGGATATACAGGACCATAATGATCTCGAAGAAATTTGACCCTTATGATGATGACGATTACCATACTTTGGTCATTCTGGCATTCCCCGATGCATTTCATCGGGGCCACCTACCCATATAAATCAATATCGGGGCTCTACCATAACCTTTGTGTAGATATCGAATTATGTGAAAAATAAAGCAAGATCTTCCCATATCATTTTTTACCGAGAAACCTGATGTACTATCATTCAAAATACAGCTGCGGGTAGAATCCAGTTCTGGTCACGTTACCGCTTACGTCTCATCACGTGCGTGAAAGGTCTCGCGCGACAGTTGCACTACGATACTGTTACTATGATAGTAGTACGACTCGGATGTACAAACGATGTACCTAAGAGATCGACAGTCGCGATATTTCAACTCACCAGAGAAGGCTTCTTCACGCTCGACTTCAAATCTTACCAGGTCCTCGTCACCTTCTTCGACTGGCTCATACTCTGATTTAGTTTCGACGATTGACCCGAGAGACACGTATGGATATAATAGTCTCCCTTCCTCTTCAAGATCGCTGAAGACCAATTTAATGAACAGCAAGAATGGCCACAGCCCACAAAAATCAGTAATTCTTGGCGTATGCGCTATGGACGTCAAGGCTAGGAGCAAAGCCATGAGGGAGATTTTGACACGATTGGTAGAGAGAGCCCGAGGGTCCATCGAAGTCAAAGTCTTTGGAGATAAGGTGATTTTAGACGAAGGTAAGTACTGGATACCCTCGCTTTATTTTAGGGCCCTCTTGACGTACGGTGGATTTACTTTTGTCTCCTAAGATGTGGAAAACTGGCCTCGATGCGACATCCTCATATCCTTCTTTTCGACCGACTTTCCCTTGGACAAAGCTATCTCTTATGTAAAATTGCGGAAGCCCTTCTGTATCAACGATCTCCCGCCCCAAGCCCTGCTTTGGGATCGTCGTTTGGTCGGAGCTGTCCTAGATCATCTCAATGTGCCGACGCCCACTCGATTAGAAGTTTCAAGAGATGGAGGCCCGAAACTGGATAGTGAGCTTGTAGATCTCATGAAACAGAGGCTGGGTATAGTCCTTGGAAAGTTTCTAGTAACGCCAGAAGTTACGCTCCGAGAAGACGGCAATGCTATCATTGTGGACGGGAAAGTGATGGAAAAGCCGTTCGTAGAGAAACCGGTCAGTGGGGAAGATCATAACGTCTACATATACTTCCGCGATGGAGGTGGTCGTCGACTCTTTCGAAAGGTACGTTTCTATTCCCCATCCGATTTTGTTATTAATTCCCGACTTCTTGTAGGTTGGGAACAAATCCAGCGAACTGGACCCTACGTTGAATGAACCGAGAACAGACGGTTCTTACATTTATGAGGAGTTTATTGATGTCGACAATTTCGAAGATATCAAAGTGTATACTGTGGGTAGAGAGTACACTCACGCAGAAACCCGTAAGTCACCAGTCGTTGATGGCGTTGTTAGACGGAATACGGAAGGGAAGGAAATCCGGTAAGAAAAATGATTCCTTTCTTTTCTGCTGTTGAACTAGCTCCTAGTTTTATAACCCGATTGACCGAGGAAGAAAAGACATGGGCAGACAAGATCTGTGAAGGCTTCGGACAGCGTGTGTGCGGCTTTGACATGTTGCGTTGTGACAACGGTCGGCGCAGCCACATTATTGATGTTAATGGGTGGAGTTTTGTGAAAGGAAATGATTCATATTATGGTACTTACACTGAACAACACTATCCCCGATCGCGCTAAATCCTACCCCTAGACAAGGCAGCTGATATCCTTGCTGCTCTGTGCATGCGATTGTCATCATCATTAGAGCGACCTCTTCCTGCCGCAGACACACCATCCCAAGACTCGCCAACCTGGCTCTTAAAGGCCAATGTGACCGTGTTTCGTCATGCGGATCGTACACCAAAGGTATCCTGTACTTCTTTTTTCTGATGAACATGACCTTAGTATTTTCCCTAGCAAAAACTTAAATTTAATTTCCCGATAGGGGAACCTTGGACCCGGCCATTTGTGACACTTCTCAACGGCGAGACGGAGGAAATCATTCTACGTGAAAAGGAACAGCTTAATCTTATTGCTGCCGCGGTCGAGGAGGCTAAGAGACTCGGTGCAGATGGAGAGGAACTGGGGAAATTGACCCAGCTGAACACCGCCCTCTCTAGAAAGATCGATTTGCCTGGAACAAAGGCGCAGTTGAAGCCGGTGTACTCAAAGCGCCAAGCCGGTCAGCCCCGGCGGCTCACAAAGCTTACACTTGTCTTCAAATGGGGAGGCGAGGTGGGTTGTCATCAACCACTTCCATATCAGTTCTGATCTTTTCTTCTTTCAAGTTCACTCACTCGGCGAGGTACCAGTCTCGCGACCTAGGAGAAAACATGAAGAAGGATATCTCTATCATGAGTGGGTATCTTGCCGTTCGGAGAAATTTTAACTGACAGCGTGCTATGATTATAGACAAAGAGGTCCTTCAGAACGTCAAGGTCTGTACAGATGGTCATATAATTCTCAAACTTGATTTGATCGTTTTCCAGATATTTACCTCATCTGAGCGCCGTGTCATTGCTTCGGCCGAGATTTTTGCTGCTGCCCTACTCGACCCCCAGCACCCGAGCTATACAACACCATCTTCCACGGCCCCATCATCGAAATTTACGTCTGACAGCGGAAATACCTTCATAAATAAGAATTTCCCTGCACAACAACATCAACCCACCCAGCTTCCCTTGAAATTAATCGTTCGAAAAGACCTGCTCGACGATTCCAACGCGGCGAAAGATCTAATGGACGACGTAAAGAAACGATTAAAAATTCTCTTACGACCTGGTGAGTCCGAAAAGAGGCCTGAACTCACGTGGCCGAAAAGCATGAAGAAGGAGCCGGTTGAAGTTGTCAAGGTTAGAAATCTTTCCAAGCAGCCTTGCGAGATTTTGATTGTGTTGTAACAGGAAGTGATTGAACTTTTGAGCTCGTTCCGTGATATCATGCGCCGAAATTTCGAAACCCTCGATGTGGATAAGATACAGGAGCGATGGTTATCTTGCTTTGCTTTGTCTGTTGGCTTCTTGTCTGATGCTGGCACAGGTGTTGTGGCGATGAACCGTGGCTTTTTCGAGAACGATGGGAAAAACTTTTCGAGGATTTCTGTGACGTAGAACAGAAGAAATTTGATCCCTCCCGCGTAAGTAGTCTAATTTTATAGTTCTAGCCAGCTGTTAATACCTCGATATCTTTAGGTATCGGAATTGTATGACACTATCAAATATTGTGCTCTACACCATAGGACGTTCTTGTTCGCAATATTCGATGAACACACCCGGAACGATTCAGTTCACCCTCCCCACGATCGCAAACTTCACGAGTTGTATGGGCGTGCCAAAGCTCTGTTCGACCTGGTAGCACCCCAGGAGTACGGCATCGACCCAGACGAAAAGTTAGTCATAAAACTGACCAGCCGCCAGGGACCGTTCTCACTGTAATTTCTAGGGAGGAGATCGGTGTTCTGACTTCGCTGCCCCTTCTTCACAACGTTGTGCAAGACCTGGAAGCCGCTCGGAATAACGGGGAAAGCTCATTAACCCTTTATTTTACGAAAGAAAGTCACATTCACACCTTGGTTAACCTTGTTCTATTATCTGGGCTTCCGATCGCCAACCGCCGTATTCCAGAGCTTGACTATTGTGTTCGTGGACATCATTGCTGGAAGCCTGATTTTATTATTAATGATTTATCATCCAGTCCCACATCACCTTTGAACTATACGAACGGAACCACGGAAGAGGGAAATCGGACAAGGAATATTCGATAAGACTCTCGCTGAGCGAAGGGGCTCATTCTTCCAACGTCCTTGACTCTACGTTAGATGCCCGCCATTCTCTCAATGTACAAAATCGAAGGTCAGACAAATTTGATGATTCACTTCTATCCAACCAATCTTAATCGCTCGACGACAGGAAACTCACACAACACTTACCTTACAGTCTAGTAATAGAGAAGTTGTCAAAGCATTTCGACCGGCTGAAAGATGTACGCATAAAACATCTAGTTATGTGCTGATGTCACGGTTGACCCTTTCTGCAGGATGACGACACAGACATGCTGTTTGAGACCATAGATGCGAGACCGCCTCCAGTGGAAGCTAGTAGTAGTGACGACACTTAAGTGCTTCAGCATGTAGTACATTTCCTCGTTTAAAGCCGCAGAAACATTGATGACTTCAATGACCTTCACATCAATTTATATCATTTAGCTAAAATAATACTACATAGTTGATTAATGGCTTTCGTCTGTACCTGTTCGCTTGAACCATATTTCACTGAGTCAAGCCACTATTAGACTCGATCCCAGTCGTCTTGTCAGTAATTCGCAATGTTTGATCTGAGGGAGCGAGTGCGATGTTTGATCAGAAGGATGTTCTGTTTTTGGATTGTGTGATGGGTGTAATTACTTCCAAGACGACTGGTACAGTGGTACGGAATAACCGTGATCGAATACAGAGGAATTTTCAAGCCCCGACATTTTCTAAAAAAGGGAATTTTCAGGCC
>JABCKH010000152.1:0-32626 GCA_018851285.1 Lyophyllum semitale | reverse complement strand
CCGTGACACCACCAAATGGCTCGGGGCGGGGTCCACCTGTCCAGATCCCCACAAAGGAAGTAGCATCAAACGGGGTCTCGAATACGACCTTAATGAAGCCCGGGCGGAGACGATGTGCACGAAGGTTCCGCGAGATGTGGTTGAGTTCAGGCATGAGGGCAAGCAGAGCCTTGACTTCGCCGGTGATATTCTTCCCCCATTCCACCGACCCAAGCTCAACGTTGACGTTGCCACTGTGGGCAGCGTTTCCGACGAAGGGAGCAGCAGGGCCAAGGTGACCTTTATCACATAGTCGTTGTATGGTGTTATAAGGCGTCTGACTCGACCCACGGCAGTTTTGACGTTCGCATAATTATTTGGATGGACTAGGTAGGAAATGCCATTGGCTGCCCCAAGCATGGAAAGGACAGTTGCATCCTCCCCTCCGTCTTGCAACTTCCTCAGCTGCAGACGCAGGTACCGAATGAACCTCTGACGGCAAGCTGCTTGTCGATACCTTCGATCGTTTCCTCCTGGTGTTGTAAAGATTGATGCCCTAGGCTGAGAAGTGGCGTTCTACATACTACATGGGTCGCCTGTTGGGCACTAGTGGGGAATTCCATATTGAAGGGCTCTAGCCTCTTTGGAGAAAGCTTCGTTCTTTGCCAACGATGAAGAGGTGGGCTCTGCCGCAGTGCCGCTCGTGAATGGGAGAAGATCAATAGCCATTCAGTTTCCGATATGTACCCCAGTCCCGAAAAAGACATCATGAGGTTCCGAATCGTAGTTCTTTGTTTTTAAGATATGCCGTTAATCATGAGGACACAATTAAAGAAGTCGTGAGCTAAGCGGAAGGAGAAGAATGAGTTAGGCCGCGACCTTTATCTGCTCAACAGCAAGAGCGTAGCTGTAGAATGAGATCAACTGCATAGAGGATACGAACAGCGACGCGTCTCAGCAACAGTGATCGGAGTTGGAACTCTTGCCTCTTACCATCTTGACTGAATGGTATGTCGTCGCCGTGCTAACCAGCAGTCTCTCGATCTTACTATCGTCCATCCCCAAGGCCACCCAACAATCCCAGGGAATCCAAACACTCCTCGAGGCCGAGAAAGAGGCCGCAAAGATAGTGCAGCAGGCCCGCCAATGTTCGTGCACCGCCGATGGGCACACACCACTTATCAGGCTCACATATGCTTCCCAACAGACCGTGTGCAGCGACTCAAGGATGCTCGGGCCGAGGCCACAAAGGAGATAGAACAATACAAGCAAGCGAAGCAGGAGGAATTCAGGGCTTTCGAATCATCAGTACGCTCTACCACCCAATATTCCCTAGGCACGTCAACTTGACCTTCCGTTTTTCCCGATTCAGCATGCTGGCACAACGTCCAGTGCGCAGGAGACCATAGACAAGGAGACGGAGGGGAAGCTTCAGACGATCACCGATTCGTACAACCAGGCGAAGGACGCGGTGGTGAAGAAACTCCTCGAGCGTGTTATCCAGGTCAAACCCGAGCTCCACCGTAATCTGCAGAAGCTCAACGCATAACTGGATTGGCATCTGTCTCCGGATTACACGCGAGACCGAGTCCGAGCATCAACATCATTCTACGCTTCGTTTTCATGGACAGCTCGCCTCGCCTTCCTTCTGACCTTGCTGCAGACGACGACAACATTTATTAATTAGTAAACATCACACCAAATGTAACTTAGCTACGCGCATTCTGCCGATAGCAATGATAATAAAAAGTGGATAGCGTGCATATAGGTACAATCCCAACATCGAAAACGACGTCCAGCGCGACAGCTCGCCCGTCCACGTCCATAAACAAGATATAAACCTACGGCTACCTCGACTCATTCGCAAGCCATTGCAGCCCGACAGGCATACTGACCTGATGCTGGACAGCCAGCAGCCCAACAGACTTCAACGACGGCAGCGACTGCGGCCCGTCTCCCAAGCTGTTACCGCCCACAGCCCTAGGATGGCCTGGTCCCCCATTGATGTTGTTGTTTTCCCCTGCTCCACTGCCCACGCGCCCCCCAGTAACGCTGTCGGCAAGCTTAGGATCGAGGTCCGCATCTTGGATCGAGCGCCGTGAATGTGCTGCGTGGGGGTGTCCGTTTGCCTCCTGTTCCCTCTCCCTCTCCCACTTCACCCCGCTTCCACCCTGGCCCACACCGATGCCAACGCCGCCCGGCCCTGACCCTGCATGCACCGGCCCAGTATCCCTATCAGAATGCGAAGAATTCAAATGTGATTGTGAAGGCACACTCCGGCTGCTGCTACTGTCGGAGTTGTGCTTATTGTGCATTCGAAGCTCTTCAAGTGGTCGGCCGACACAGAATGGTGTTGGCGAAGCGCTGTCTGGCGACCTGCGGTTGAAGGACGAGTCGTGTTGATGGGAGGACGGTCGCGCGCCTGATATCGGCGGATTTCGCACTTCGGCAACACGTCGGTGCTGTTGCTGCTGTTGTGATTGTTGTGGCGGCTGTTGCGGCTGGTGATGGGATTGCGGTGGTTGTTGAGAATTAGGTGGATTTTGGTGTTGCAAGGGTGGTGAGGGGTATCGGTCCATCACGATGTCGCGTAGTCGTGTGCCCCACGCGTCTTCGTAGTCGGCACACCATCCGCGTATCTGGGCGTCATCCCGATTGCGATACTTGATCAGAGACTGAAGGAACCCGGAAGCAATGAAATGGAGCTGGGATCAGTGAAATCATAATACAAAGGAGACGCTGTCTTACATAGACCGCCGAAGCCACTTAATTAAGAGGACGAGATGATGAGAAAAGCATCTTGATATAGGAAATCGACTTACTAAGGATACTATTCTTCACGCGATCGCCGAGCAGTTCCATGACTAGATCCAATGTCTTGAGGGCCCATGAGGGTTCACTCTTCGGTCCCCGCTGTGCCCGTTGTCGCGCCTACATCATGTCAGCCAAAAGGCAGATCGAGGGAAAAACAAGAGTCAGAAAACCTACACAACCAATAGAAAGGAAATTGTGCGCGGGGGAAACAAAAGGAGAAGGGTACTTACGAGATTCATAGCCATCGCAGACGATGCATGAATGACATGCATACAGCACCAGCACCAGGCTCCGGTGTTCGAGCTCGTCTCAAACATAGATTGCTGCACTTGCAAACTTTCTTCAGAAAAGCGCAGGTGCTCGGGGAGGGAGCCTGCCCAAGACTGCACCAAAGTATGATCGGGATATGGATTAGGGAGAAGACCAAGGGTGAACTACGCACATCCATCATGTGCTCGGCATCGAGGAGGGCTGCTGCCGCATTCGGATTGGAATCAGGATCTGCCCAGAGGTACCGTTCACGTGAAGTGCTTAATGACCATAAGAGACCGTCTACTGACCGCTTAGCTCGTCAAGAGCGGTCTCAACCTTGGCGTATATCGTCATCACACGGATCAGGTGCCCGAACTCAGAGGCATATTGAGTTCTTACCGCCGGAAGGTACAGATATTCTATTTTAAAGGTGAGATATGCATGTCAGTTCCAAGAGACAATAATAGATGAGATGGTGGCATCGTGTTACGTACCCGGCAATGTGGAATGTACAACGCCAAGCTCAAAGCTGGTCTCGTCGGCAGGCAACCGGAGACGCATGCCATATTCTCCCAAGGGTTCTATTGGTTTCTTATGATAGATAAGTGCAAGGAGGTCCACGAAATGGATAATCCAGAATATGCGGCGCACGGCTTCGCGCTCTATGGAAGCCTGGATAAAGTCGGGGGAAGGGACGGGCGTGAGAGTCGGGTATTCGTGTTGATACACATTGAGTGATTCGACAAGCTGCAGGGCGATCTCTGTTTGAAAGAGCTACGATTAGTGTGGGGAACGGGGCATGGGACGGACATGCTGACCGTTATAACATGAACTCCAGACCATGCTCTTGTCTCTTGTCTTCACATCGTGAATCTGTAAGAGGCATAGCGCCTGAACGGTAGCGAGATCAGGCTTGCAAACAAGTCGGCCGGCGCCATCGAACATCAATGTCAGTGCTTCCTGTGCAAAACGTTTTCCCGCGAAGCGCGAGGGTGTAGTACGTAGGCGGGGTTGTTTCGATAAGGGTGCGGCGAGCGCGCATACAGCATACAGCAGATGTGTGGGAACACGGTTATGGGCAAGATCAGTGGAGAATGTTGGTTTATGGATAATTAAACGAGCGGGATGACAATGTGTGAAGAAAACTGAGAAACGAAGACATTCATTGTACGGCGTGTGGGAGATCCAGCGATAGACTTACGATTGGTCAACTCACGTGTGAGGGCGTGGTTCAGCTCAAGTGGTGCGGGCCTGTCGACACTTGCTATTGTGGGGTCCATTAGGGACATGGGTGCAGATATGTCCTCAGTTGGAACTGCGTTCCCGCGTCCGTCCTTAAACCGTTTACGCGGGATGTTGTTTTGTGTGGGATGGTTGTTTGGGGTCTCTTTTAGATGGTCCCTATTCTGTGGCAGTGGTAGTGGATTAGTGGATGTCGATAGCTGCAGAGCTCGTTGATCATTGTCGGGCCTGTCTGGTTTGAAGGGGCGGGGTGCGGGTACAGCACGACCGGATGCATCGGTATAGGTGCACGTTTTTGATGCATAGTAGCTAGAAGAACAAGAATAAGGCAGGGGAGTGGAAGGTTGGGTCAGGCAACGCACCAATTGCTGCACGGGTCTGAAATTGGGGAGGTGAGACGGGCGTACGATGACGAGAATGACGACGACAGACCTGTACCATCACAGCGGCGTTTGCTTTTATGGCAAGCATCACAGGCCTTTGGTTGAAAAAGTTAAATGATGCAGCGCTGGAGTAGGAAGACGTACATACCTTGGCGAGGCGTTTGCGCTTTGGAGCCTTCATTTGATTTGAATCTGGGTCGTTGTTATCGTCGGTGTCGAAGGTAGTAGGGAGAAAGGAGGAGGAGGAGGGGACCTGGGTGGGGCGATATGGGTCCATGTGCAGGGGTGTTGGGCAAGAACGCTAAAGACATGCCACTGGCGATAGAGTGTAAACAGATGCCGGCGGTGCCAAGCCGGTACATGCCGCCCGCCGGCTCTCACACAATTAACTAAATATTGGCTATGTTGCAGGCAATTGCAAAGGCTATTGCATGGTTCTATAGGTTTCTAACTTGAATTTCATTAGCTGCATGCTAACACAGTGACCCAGCGCCTACACACACCGCCGGCACCTATCACATCGTATCCGAAACGAGCGGACGCAGTCTATAATATTGCCTCCATCCTCATCCCGATCATCACCAACACGTCTAAAAATACGAGCTCAGTCTCGACCGACACCTGACTTGTATTGCGGCTGACACAGGAACACACTCCTGATTCGCATTTGGTAGGTAATACATTGAAGTAAAGAATACAACGCAGTGTAGCAGATCAATCGAAGAGACCGAAGCCCATGTCGTCGTCGGATTCCTCCTGCTCCAAATCATTAGTTGTGACTCTGGTAAATACAAAAACCGAACCTTCTCCTCGACCTTCTCTTCCTTCTTCTCCTCGGCAGCAGCAGCAGGGGCAGCGCCGCCAGAGGGGGCAGCAGCAGCAGCGCCTGCTCCACCGGAAGGCACTGATGCAAGCTTGGAAGAGCCCTCGTTGATCAACTGTGAACAAGCACGTTCTTTTAGTTGCGCCAAACAGATATCCGTATCAAAGACGCACCTCATTGATAGACTTGCCCTTGAGCTCAGAAATGAGAGAGTCGAGACGGTTGTCATCGGCCTCAATGCCTACGGTACCAAGGAGCTTCTTGATGTCCGCAGCGGAGGGCTCGGCTTTACCTCCGATCTGGAGGAGCAAGTAGGCAGCAACGTGACGCATCTAACAGGTAAAAGGCGATGGGTCGTGAGTGGTTCGGAAAACCGACAACGTTGTTTGAAACGCACTTTTGTGTGTTGTGGGTGGGTTAAGTTTTAGGTACGGTAGCCACAAATCACTGAGAAGGGAGGCAACACAGGTCAGTTCTGTTTAAAGCGCTTCCAACGAGCTGCTACTCACATTTAATCCGCAAAGGGAGGACTCGTGGATTCTATCCGAAAGGTGAGTTTTTGAGCACTTGATACTCAGAAAATGTAACTCGCGGCGCCGAGAGGTCCTGTACAGTACCACGTGCTCAAATTTCCCATGACTGAGCCACAACCTACCAAATTCGTACTCCGCCAAACCTCAAATTAATCAGGACCATCGCCAACGCCCTCGACGACCGACCATGGTGCGTTCGTTTGCTGTCCAGATCGATGTTACAGGAGGAAGTGCTGATTCCGTTCCCGAAAACAGGCTGAAGTTACCGACCCCGCATTGGCCGCCGAACTTAAGAAGAAGCGCACGTTCCGCACGTTTTCGTACCGTGGTGTTGAGCTCGAGAAGCTCCTGGACCTGAGCAACGAGGATGTGCGTGTGCTTTTTCTTCCGTTTCTTCGCCAATTTTTGACTCGATTTCTGGATATGCAGTTCGTCGAAGTGCGTATCACATAGACCTTGATCGGAATATAGGACACCAACCAAGTTCTCTCATCTGCTTGCAGCTCGTCCACGCCCGCGCACGCCGTCGCTTTCAGCGCGGCCTCAAGCGCCGTCCCATGGGACTCATCAAAAAGCTTCGCAAGGCCAAGAAGGAGGCCCCCCCAAATGAGAAGCCCGCCATCGTCAAGACACATTTGCGTGACATGATTATCGTGCCAGAAATGATTGGCTCTGTTATCGGCATTTACAATGGAAAGGTGTGGCTATTACGAAGTGAGAAGGAGGAGAAAAAGGCTGATTAATCTTTTGAGGTGTTCAACTCTGTTGAAATCAAGCCTGAGATGACTGGCCACTACCTTGCCGAGTTCTCTATCTCGTACAAACCCGTCAAGCACGGTCGGCCCGGTGTGCGTATGCTTTTGTTCGTGTACGATAAGTCCAACTTACCACGTCTCTATTAGATTGGTGCAACGCACTGTCAGTATAGTTATTTTCTTCATTACTCCATCTCACTTATGCCATTATCTTCTGTGACTTGTAGCATCTCGATTGTACGTTTTGTCCTATCTTGTTTCTCTTTTGCTAACATTTGTGCATAGCATCCCCCTCAAGTAAACGATCAGTAGCTTATGTCTTTTACTTTTCTATATCATTTGCATCCCCAAAATACATGCCCATGCCAATGCGATTCAAAGTGAGAGTTGTGCTGGTATCTCACGTGACTGCTATAGAGAACCCTACATTAGGGCAAGTTGCTCTCAACTTGCACCATCGCGTCGGTGAACGGAAGTTGAGATGGCAAGCAATCCTGTTGACCCCCTGCACACCTTGCAAGCGGCCTTGAGAGTACCGCCAAATTCAAACGAACAGGCGAATTTGCTCGCCTCTTTACGTGAACAGCTTGAAAGCGCACCCGCACCCATCCCCATCCTCGTCGGTACCCTCACCAACCTCATCGTGAATGCGGGTGATTCCCTGCTCAAGAGATGGGTCATTGACCTCCTCCATTTTGCGATCTGCCGCTCGAGCTTGTCTATCGAGCAGCGCACACAGAGTTAGTCTTAACCCATTCTAAGAACGTTATAAGTTTTTTGATCAGTCATTGCGTTTCCCTTGATTTTAGTGGCATCCCAGGCGCTCGATACGCTTGCGCTGCTCGTCGACGATCCGAACCCTGCTATTGTGAAAGTGGTCATCCAGACCCTTACGACGGTCTACCCCTTGCTCTTCCGGTTTTTGTGCGTCCTTCCTCTGGCACGAGACTCCTCACCATATTCGCTTACTGTGCAATCTAGGTGTACAAACCGTAACAACAGCGCGGCGTGGAACACTCTCTCGGCATGCAAGACCCGTATCATTGAGTTCTTGTGGGCGCCTACCACCGGTGTCGGCGTGAAGCTCTCTGCCATGAAGTTCGTACAGAGGGCCATTCTCGTCCAGACGCGCGGAGTTTCGGATCCTAGGGTACGCATTCACGTCTCATACACCTGTAACATGTTAACCCAATCTCAACATACGTCGGTGTCTTCATTTTTTTAGTTGCAGAACAAGAACGACCCGAACCTCGCATTCTGCCCCGCAGACCACCCATTTATCCCTGTTGCGCAGTTGGAGGCTGAAGGGAAAAAGATCTTAGAGGGTGTTGTTGCCACGCTATATACAAGCAAGTGAGTGAGGTGTGATAGTTTGGTATTCTGCTTTGCTAAAGTATGCACTTTCAGGAATGTCGAATTGCTGTCCGCTATGCTCAACAGCTGGGCTTCATTAACAAAACAGCGCCCAGCGATGGTTCCCCTGGTTGTAACCGCATTGAAGCAGTGGACACCGGCAGCCCTTGTCGATGTCCCCGCATCGAGTGTCAAAAGCATAGAAAAGGCGGTTCGGATACTTCTAATCCACATATCTCGGTGAATTTCGCTTATCATGCGACGTGTATTCAGCCTCACACTTGACATAGAGTACCCGCCAACGCCCAATATGTTCCCCAAATCAACGAAGCACTGGCACAGCAGGGCGTCCGCATGGACAAAGCCGCCGGCGACGAAAAGAAACGCAGAGCCGCCGCCATCGAGTCGCGAAAACGGCCGCCCTCCGTCCCCATTGAACCCGCCGACGCCAAACGCCCAAAACTCGAACTCGAACCAACCGCCACCCCCACACCCACTGCGACCGCCGCCGCCACCTCCAGCTTCCTTGCCTCGTTCGACTTCACCTCCCTCCCCGCGACACTCATCACTGAGCTCATCGTGGCCAACCTCGAGGCCTTTACTGAACCCACGCTTCTCGGCCTTGTGCAGGCGTTCCGGGAAAGTCGCGGGCTCGGCACGTCTGTGCCTTATGCTGCCCCTGTTGCCGCCTCAGCTCCTGCGCCGCCGGCAGGCCCGAAAGGGGCCAGGTTACAAGCTGATAGGGATGCTGAGCGGTCAGCCACACCACAGACCCGACAAACCAAACCCACACCCACCCCGGCGGTGCCGACACCGCCTCCACCGACTGTAGTGAAAGATGAGCCTGTCGACCCGTTGCAGATGAATATTGACCAGGATGAACTGGAATACGAACCTGATCGGCTCAATGAAGAGGTCCGTGGTCCTGCCGTTGAGCGTAGTATTTTCATCGAGCTAAACGTTTTGTTTTGCAGTTGTCAGGCGATGTTCCCATGGAGCCACCAGTGGCTGGCCTTGATCATCTCCAGTTGATAGATTTCAAACTGCCGCCGCCACGGGACCTTTCAGAGGACGAACGGACGCAGCAGATCGGGAGTTCGGTCAGGCGCATATGGGACGGCGCGGAAGAACTCAAGGTCAGTGGCGAAGCGCTTCCGGTTGAGTCGACACAGGCTGGCGGACACTCGGCTACGGAGATTTGGATGTTGCTCTTGGTAAGGATGATAACTCGCGTGGCTGAGCCACCGCCGCCGGCAGAAGACCACGCGATGGACGGCGTTGGTCTGGAACACGATTTTTATGTGCGACAAGATCAACTACGACAGACGCTTTGTGATTATATCATGTCCGACTTTCCTGCAAGGTACGCTGGAATTCCTCGCGCGTGGCCTGAATGTATTCATGTCTATTTCTCAGGATACGTCTCGCTACTACTTGGATGAACGAAGAATGGTACAACGACCAAATACGACTTGCAGACGATTCAAACTGGGTATAGTCGACTTTCGTCTGAATGTATCTGAAATTGATTGAATCTTTTCTCTCTCTTTCTAGCGGCCAAATTACGACACATGGTTAAACCAGATTGTAGCATCGTATCAGGCACTGCTAGATGCCAAAGATCGGACATTCTCTCGTTTTTTGCTTGACCTACCAAGCGTACCCAGCGATGTTCTCGGATTACTGCGTGATCTCTGCCTCGAGTCTACAAGGTATATTGTTCATCACCCAGTCTCGCGATTCGCCGAATTGACGGAAACTAGCCCCGATAGGATGCAAGTCGGCTTCGCGACCCTTCGTGGACTCGTAATTAATCGTCCCTCGATGAGAACGGATGCGTTGACCGTCTTGCTGGAGCTCACGACACACCCTGGTTCGTAGATTCCCTCGACGCTGAAACTCGAATTTTGATGAACGGTGTTTTTACAGAAAAGAAGACGAGAGGGGCTGCCATCAATACTGTGAAGCTCTGGGTCCCGAATACCCAGCCTATGGACCAGATGGTCCGGTTCTTTGCATTGCAGATGCTCCGGAAGCTCCAGCTCCAGCCCGCCCGTGCGAAGTCCAAGGCCGAAGAGAATGTGTCGATGACAGTGGATGGGGAAGAAGTGGACGCAACGATTACCCAACCCGAGGAAAAACCTGGCGTTTCCCAGAATGGCCATGATGACCATGGGAAAGACGAAAACATGGAAGACGGCCAACTTCCCCCTGAGGACCTGGTCCATACCCCATACCTTCCTGAACACATCGAGCTTCCTGCCAGGAAGTCACAAGTACTCCAACATGTAGAATTGCTCTTCGCGCTTTCGGTGAAGGTCCCGGATTTTTTGGGCGAGTAAGTCGCGCTGTAGCATGGTGGCTTTCTACATTTGACTTGGCCTGGGAACAGAATTTTTGAAGCCTACGGCCAAATGGATGTCACAGTCCAAGAAGCTATCCAGGAATTAATCACAGCCCTTATTCGGTCCCTGGGCTCTAGCCATGGAAAGCTCTTGACATTGATGCGGAATTGTCCACCAGGAGCCGAAAGTTTAGCCCTTCGGGTCCTAACTATATTCACCGAGCATGGGCGCGCGAGTACTCAATTGGTGGCTTTAGTAAAAGCGCTAATTAACGAGAGAGATCTCGATGCACGCTTCTTGATACCCATTATTGCGGAGATGGACAAAGTAGGTGCCTGATAAGCATTCAATGGGATTGATGGACTGATCTTGCCATCTTATGAACAGCCGGACATCATGCGACATTTGCCTCGAATTGTTTCAATCCTCAACGGACAGGCTGAGCCAAAGAACTTAGTTCGCTCGGTGTTCAGCTCGGTCGTGACAACGCCACCCCAAACTTTCGGCAGCGTCACTTCAAATTTACCGCGTGTACGGCAGAGCGAGCTTCTCACGCCAGCAGAGCTCATGGTGCTTCTCCATGATTCCGAAAAAGAGATAGGCCTCAAAAGTGCTATCGAGGGTGCGTTCCATGTTTTTTGTTCGGATATAGATTCCGAGCTCATGTCGCCGATGCAGCGATTGGCATCTGCTTTTCGATGACTGACGTTTTCCGTTCCGAAATACTCGCAGTGGTCATGCAACAAATTATGGATGAGCCCGTATTGCCCGTGTTGTTTCTTCGGACAGTAGGTCACCCTGTGAAGATCGTTGTCAGCCATGCCTGACCGTGTCACTTTGCCAGGTAATTCAAGCGGTGACGACATACAAGTCGCTCGTTGGGTTCGTGTCGACGACATTGCTCTCGCGGTTGATCACCAAAAAAATCTGGACCAACGCCCCCCTCTGGCAAGGCTTCATCCGCTGTGCAAAAGTCATAGCCCCAGCGAGCTTTGGCGCGTTGTTACAACTCCCAAAGGATCAACTCCGTGAGCTGGTGGACAAACAACCCAGCCTCAAATCTGGTCTCCGGGACTTTGTAACCAAGAAGGCCCCCAACAAAGCTCGTGTAGCGGGTTTTTTGGATATTTTTGGCGATCATGAAGACAGCAACCCTGCCACTCCAGTGCATTCTGCAACCCCAGATGATTTTACACCTCCACCTGTAGAACCGACACCAGAACCTGCTTGAGAGTCCCTCCATTGACAGACTTTTTACATTGCATGGCTCAGTTGGGCTTATTTATGATATTTGTAGTACGATAGCCGCATTTTGACATGTAATTTTGATATGATTCCGGCTCGAGGAATTGCACGGATTTTTTTCTTTCTTGAAGGTGCGCGGAGATCTGAGCATCCGATTGGCGATGAACGATCTCATGAGCTTGTCGCGTGTCAGACGTCATGTCGTGTTGTTGAAAGCCTGCGACTACCACACCTCCTGTTACAGCCATCCTTGTCCACAGCACAAGCGTAGTAACAGTGTCGACCCTGTCCCTTAGGCTTGCTATTTCACTGCGGCAACCGTTGTTTTGTCTGTGGCGGACAACATGCCGCCACCTCAGTCTCCGGGCGAACGTAGTCCGCGTGGCCACCGTCGCAGAAGCAGTCGGGCGAAATCGAAAGGCAAAGACGGAAAGTCCACGTCGCCTTTACCTTCTCCAGGAGACTGGAACGTGGATCGAGGGAGATCAAGAGTGAGGAGGTCGTCTAACCCATTCTCGGAGGAAAATCTACGAAGAAGGTGGGTCGCCGAGTCGATTGTCGTCGATGCGCTCTGACTTTATGAACAAGGGGCTATCACTCTCTTCTGTCGTCGTTCGGGAAGGTCTTTCATGTAGAACGACGATGGAAACTGATCCGTGAAATGGGTTCTGGAGCTTACGGTGTGGTAATGTCCGTCGCTGCCGCCACTGAAATCCATCCATTCCGGTTAACTTCGTTTGGCACTGCAGCTCAGCGGCGGATGAGATATCTGGAGAGACCGTCGCCATCAAACTGGTTACTCGTATATTTGACAAGATTCAACTCGCCAAGCGAGCGCTCAGAGAGATCACTCTACTACGCCACTTCGCAAATCACGAGAATATAACTGGGTTGATCGACGTCGATGCCATATCGCCCGACTTCAATGAAATGTGTGTCCTTTCCTGCTATGCGTTATTCAATATCATTCATTATCATTAAGCTACATATTTATGGAGGTACGCCGGGCTTATCGTCTTATAGTCAGACCGAGTGTTGACTCTGATACTTCATAGCCTATGGAAGGTACGTGTTGCATTCCATCAAGCTGATGGGGCCATTTAACAAGAGTTGTACAGCCGATCTGCATCAAATTATCAAGTCAGGCCAAACCCTTACGAATGAGCATGTTCAGTACTTCCTATATCAAATTCTACGAGGTTTGTCCTTTTGAAATTTCACCTACAGTATACTTACAACTCGATAGGAATGAAATATGTCCATTCCGCATCTGTGATACACCGAGACCTCAAACCTGGTAATCTGCTCGTAAATGCTGATTGCGAGCTAAAGATCTGTGATTTTGGGTTGAGCAGAGGGTTTGAATCACGGCCGGACGAGAATGCTTCTCACCTTACCGAATATGTTGCTACCAGATGGTACAGAGCTCCAGAAATCATGCTGGCTTTTCGGTGTGTTGAATCATTATACGTTCTTGAGAAGGTTAACAACTTTTACTATCGCAGACGTTACAGCACGGCGAGTAGGTGCTTTCTGTGTATGTTAAACTTGGGATCTGCAGTTGATCTATGGTCTTTCAGTTGATGTCTGGTCCATAGGGTGCATATTGGGCGAGCTGTTACTCGGCAAACCGTTGTTCAAGGGCAAGGAGTGAGCATGAACGCCGTCCCACGTGTCATCACCTGACGATACATTTCAGCTACGGTTAGCGTCAACAATATCCTCCCAAAGAGACTTCCTTTGATCGTTTGATTTGACAGTTGACCAGCTGAACAAGGTTCTCGACGTGCTAGGTACGACGATCGTCTCATTGTATTCTGCAGATACCTATTCGAATTGTGCAGGAACACCTGATGAGAAAGTCATCAGGAAAATTGGGAGCGAGAAGGTAAGCAACTGGGGAGATAATACAATGCATGCAGATTGACATCTACCAGGCACAAGCATATGTTCGGTCCCTCCCATTCAAGAAAACCACCCCGTTTCGAAAGATATTACCAGCAGCCGATCTGCAAGGTAAAGCTCCCACTTGCGCCGATGTAATAACACAATGCTCATCCTCACTAGCCCTTGACCTTCTTGGAAAGATGTTGGCATTTGATCCAGCTGATCGAATAACAGTTCCCGAGGCTCTTGAGCACCCATGGCTAGCAGCTTACCATGATGAATCTGATGAGCCCGAATGTTCAGAAAAGTTCGAGAAATGGCGAAAGATCGAAGAACTTGAAACCCTCGATGATTTCCGCACCGCTCTCTGGAACGAGATCGAAGAATATCGCAGAGAGGTTAGAGGCATCCACCCCGAGCCCCTCACTCCACCAGACACGTCACCAGCGCTCGAACCTCTCCTCAAAACCGAAGAATCGCTGACCATATCTGAACCGAGCGTCATCGCGGAAGTGATCGACGAGAAAACGAAGGAGGTAGCAGTGGAGAAAGCGGAAGGTGACAAACTGGATGAAAGCAAACTCGAACGTCTACGGTTCTCGTCGAGTCCAGAACAATATTTCCGTCGGGGTTCAACATCCACCGATCCCGTGGTGACATACGCGCGACGGTCGAGCATCATGCAACCCTCCCGCCAGGGATCCACGTATAACTCGCCTGTACCGTCTGCACAGCATCTGCCTACGTTCACTGAGGATGCGACACAGGCCGAGCCGCGGTCATTGGGACCTGGGAGCGTCGTATTCCCAACACAACAAGGGTATGTGGTGCCTGCGCGCTCGCGCACCGGATCGATGGCAGGCGGCGAAGTTACGCGTAAACTGCTACGAACATTATCCACCGTATCTATACACGAGAGCGTAGAGGGGTTGGCAGGGGGGCTCGCGGGGATCGCTCCGATTGGGAAGTTCATCGTGGAGAACCAGATTGGGGAAGCTGATGCGCCGCCTTCAGAGATGCCCAGGGAGTTTGGGATTGACGAGACGTTTGAAGGAGAAGAGGATGATGGAGAGCCTAAGAGCGGGATAGGAAGGAAGGAGGGGAAATTTCGACTATGAACTTCATCTCTCTTGTACATGAAATAACGATTAGACATTCCATTATCTATCTATTGCCGTGGTGTATAGTTGATACATAATGTTGGTCGTGAGATACATGCTCAAGGAATAAAATTATAGTACAAGTCTATAAGAGCATCGAGCTTCAATCGCCCAGAATCTCTTTTATGCCTAAAAGGTCATTCGTCAGGTATCACTATCAGGGTGAGAATATTCGGACTTACGATCGATGATATCCAGGTATGCGGTGGTGGCGGGACTGTCGGGGTATTCATCCAAAAAGCTAACACCATAGTCTGCGCTCTGTCCTATCCGGGGATCCAGGGGCACAGAACCCAAAAGCTCAATACCCATATCTTGTGCCAATTTCTTCGCCCCTCCCGTGCTCGGCTTGAAAATCTGGGATTCCGTCTTGCAGCCGGGACACACAAACCCGGACATATTCTCCACCAAGCCTAACACCCTGATACCGACCTTTCGACAGAAATCGATTTCTCGTCGAACGTCCTGTATGGCGACTTCCTGAGGTGTGGTAATCACGACAGCTCCATCTATGCCGCTGTCCTTGAGATACTGCACGATGCTAAGGTGCTCATCAGAAGTGCCAGGTGGGGTGTCGACGACAAGGTAATCCAGATCTCCCCAGTCGACATCCTTAAGGAACTGGGATATTAGGCCATTCTTTTTGGGCCCTCTCCACATGATCGCATCTCGTGAGGAAGGCAGCATGAATCCAACGGACATTACTGCGAAATTGTCCTGTACAAATACAGGGGACCAGCCCGACGATGAAGCGTGGACCTGCTCTTTCGCGATTCCAAGGATTGTAGGGATAGACGGTCCACAAATATCAACATCCATGATTCCGACCTCAAGAAGTTTTGCCTCAGTTTCACTTCAAAAACAATTTGTGTTTCATACTTACCTGAGTTCGATCGTCAGCAGCGAATGCCCAACCGAGCTGAGCCGTAAATGTCGACTTGCCAACCCCGCCTTTACCTGACAAGACAAGAATTTTCCTCTTCACGGAATTCATTCGCTCGGTAATGAGAGGTAACGAAGGATCCGGTCCCTTGGGTATATTCGAGGCGCAGATTTCTTGGTTTGCGCAACCATTACATGCATCCAACTTTCCTGCAAGTTCAGATTCCGTTCCCTATGATCCGTCAGCAACCTCCGTCATGGGTATTTGATATACATACCGGACAGTGCTCTGGTGCATTTGCTGGGATCGACAGAGGATTAGGCACCTCTACTGAATGCTGTACTGCAATCATGTCTGCTTGTAGCGGAGGAGGAGACTGAGAGTAAGACTGCTTCCGGATTCCGATGCTTCATAAGCGAAAGTTATTGTGAGCTGTTTGATAATCTTGGATTTGTATTCCATGCGAAGGGTATCGTAAGTACTTCGAAAATATTTTCGTCCATGTCGTACCGATAAGTGAGCGTGTACCGTGGTAAACGGAATCAAAAAAACAAAAACAAAAAACAAAAAAAAAGGGAAAGACGGGCAGTGAATGGGCAGGGAATAAAAGAATATATAAGTGTACTGTAGGAAATGCAGAGTACATCATGTCAATGTGTGCTGCCGGACGACCGAGGGATAGCCGTTGGTGTTCGAGGGAAGGGTCGAAGGGTCAGCATTGGGTCTCCCTGGGCCTAGGTATGAAGAAGGGCGGGTAGACGTCGATGATAGGCCTGATATATTGGCCCGAGGTATTGGTGGTCCGGACCACCCTTCCTGCTGCGTCCATTGAGGATTATGCGGTGCGCTTTGAGGTGGTGGTTGCGAAGGCGGAGGACTGCCATAAGAGGAAGGTTGTTGGTAGGACATGGTTGTCATGTTCGGTATGGGTGGTGGCCTGATTGTACGTTCTGACTGAGAAGGCCCAACCATTCCGGGACGCTCCACAGTGGACGAGTTTTGTATCGGATAACGAGAGCCGCTGCCAGTATTGGCACCATTAAGAGGCATCGTTTGTGACCGTCCATTGACCCCCTTCAGCTTCATGTAGGTATCGCACTTCTTCATGAACTCTTTGCCTGGCAGATCTAGCGAGTTGGCAAAGTACTCCTGGTCCTGCAGTATAGGGAGAAATTCTTGCGGGACAACGAAGAACTCGTCCTGGTTCTCAAGAAGGCTGGTTATAACGCGAAGACTTCCAAAGGTTTCATCTCGCATTGCGTCCCGACCCCGGGCGTAAAGTATGCTTGGACAGATGACGGTTGCCAGGTTGCCCAAGTCCATTTTACTTCCTGTCTCGGCATCCATGTGTGCAAAGGAAGCCACCCATTTAAGGAAAACAAAGAGAACTTCCATCGTATCGCGGTGGCTCTTAGGCAGAATGAGCGAGACCATGTGAAGGTATCTGATCCGATCTGACTCCAGAGGAAACGCTGCGTAACTTCTTGTCAGTTTTCAGGCATGCAAAACAAATATAATATATAAGCATACATTGTGAAGCAATAAATAATCGGTGTAACTTGAAGGTCATTAGAGGATCTGGTAAGTCACGAAGGAACTTCTTTAGCAAGGCCGCAAGCTGGACAGGGTTGTCTTGTGTCAAATCAACAGATGAAGGGTCTCGATCAATGGCCTCGGTGAGATCTTTCAACCTTCGAATGTTTCCATTTTTCCTGAAGATACCTTCAACCGACATGTCTATGAGGTAGCGAGATGGGGTAAGTTTGATGACCTGGCGTCACAACGAAAGCACTGACCCATCTGTCTCATTGCAGAGATAACGTCGTCGATGAAGCTTGGCACTCGGAGAGTTTCCCTTGTTGCCCCAAGCAGTGAGTCAGAACCTTCCCTTTCCACCAAGAATTCAAGAGGTACACCAAATACACCTACACGGAAAAATGGTTGTTAGATCAAGACAAAACAAAGGGACTACTCATACGCACCCTTTTTCTTGATGTTCTTCTTGTCAGCTTTGAATAGCTTCTGGAAGAATCCACTCTTCTTAGGCTCCACCAGTTCCAGCAACTCATCCAAGTCGAACTGGTCTTTCAGCGGCGACTTCGTCAGGGCAAGAACAGCGCAATGCTTGACGATTGCCAACTCCACAGCACTCAGCTCGGCAATGTAGGGTATGGAGTTTTCTCGGGGCAGCGATCGTTGCTGTTCTCGAGCCTGGGCAGCCTCAATAATTTGCGGGATATCTGCGAGCGTGATGCTGTCGTCCAGTCTCGAGATAGGTGGGTTCCCTTCTGCGGGTGAATTTGGCACGCTCTCGTCGACAATCAGGACTTCGGCATTGTTCCGCGCAAAGGACGGCCGCAACACCTGGCCTTGAGCATTGACATCGGGAAGTTTCCCTAGGGATAGAGGAGTAGCGCGTTGGGGTGGAGGTGGAGAGGAATGTTGGGAATGTGGATTCGGATAGTATGGCGAGCCTTGGTACTGCACTTGACCTTGCTGGCTCTGTTGGGTGGGCGCGGTCTGGGGGGTTGGATGGTGCTCTTGTTGTCGTTGAGGCTGCAGCACATCGGATGGGTGAACACTCCTTCCAGCGGGACTTTCTACGATAGTTGACCGCTTTGGTAACCGCGCCGTCGCAGACAGTTTACGATCAAGATGAACGGATTTCATACGCATTATGTCACCGGAGTTGCGATACGGGTCCGAATCCGTGAGTGAATGAGGCTGATCGTGGGTACTCGCAACTGCAATGCCATATACGGGTGAGGAGTAGCAGGACCAGCATTGCATCAAGAACATACCTGGGGACAATGGCACAACACCTTGCTTCTTCAGAAGTAGATATAGTCGCCGCAGTGCAACGTTCAGCAGGAAAGCATATTGCTCCAGGCGCTGAACAGGTTGAAATCCACCTCGACAGCCTCCATGTGCGTGATCAGTACACAGAATGACAGTAGGCACCTCGCCAAAGGAAGTCGTCTCCCTTCTTGATTCCACTTCATATACAAATGCTCCCACATTGGCAGGTGGCCTCCGAGCAGTGGAGAGTTTGGGTGCCTGATCTTTCGTCACCTCCTTACTCTCCTTGTCATCACCGGCTTTAGTTGAAGGCTCCTTCGGCAAAGGGACAGCAGCAACCTTTCCGCATTGAGCGCACTGGACACAGTGTGAATGCCACCGCTGATATGTACCCAACCGCACACAGTCCTCCTCCACCGTAAGATTGCATTTAACACAAAGATCTGATGGCGGGTTGCTGGAGGAGATTTTGGAAGGGCCATCTCTGAACGGCGAGTCGCCGGCGTTCTCCGGGGCCAAACTTCGGAATCCATACGTCACTGCCTGAGTTCCAAAGTTTCCTCCACTGGCGCTGGGAGTCATGACCTCCCCGTTCTGGCCCTTGATCATCCTCCGTGCAGCTGGGTTCGCCCCTTGCACTGCAAGGAGGTGAAGTTTATCAAGGAAGGATCCCATGGCCTCTCGCACACTCTGCTCCCTCTCCAGTTTCAGCCCACCTGTGAGCGCTATCCGAATGAGGATCTTCAGGTAGTGTGCCAGCCCGGTCACGAGGGCAAGGAGCTCTTGGGTCATGCCCATCCGCCGGGACCCGGTTTCCTGCGTGTGCGATAACAAAGTGAACAGCTCAACAGTTTTTCGACAGAGCATGCGAGCTTCCCGGACGTGCGACATTCCTGTAGATAATGATGAACACAATGTAGGCTTGGCACTGGCTGCACACATACCCTTCATATTTAGACGAGAAAAATGATGCTCCAGATCGTCTATGGTCGCGAAAAGAACTTCGACGTGTAGTATAAATTTCTCCGCCATACGAATCGCGTCCAGATACTGCCCGTTGCTGACCTGCCTAAGCATGTCCGAGATACACGCGGCGCTGGACTCTTCGAATGCTGACAGAACGCTAGATAGAATTGTAAGCATGAGAGCTATGATCACGCGATTTTTATACGCACGTCCATATGCGATACACCTGCTGTTCCATTCGAACCTGCTTCTCCTTTAACGAGGAAGAAGTCTCCCGCTGTTCCTCTTCCACGTAAGCCGGCTCTTGCGTTTCTCCCTCAAGGTCTGCGGAACTAGTCGGTCTTCGAGACACAACTTTAACGTTCCAAAACTAGGAAGAGTGTTCAGACGCCTGAAGAAACTGTTAACTGATAACAGACCTTGTTAATCATGTAGCACTCCGGATGCCAGCATTCGTCTCGCATGTTTCGGTTAATTTCCACAAATTGCTTCAAAATCGCGCTATTGCAACCGGCGCACTTTGTCGCGAAACGAGTGGAATAGTGGAAATGGCAGTATACGTCACCCTCGTGCTCGTAATAAGAATCCTGAGGTCCAAAGAGCGTCGGGCACAGTGAGCATGTAAAGTGTTCCACGTGAAACTTCTTGTCTGTGAGAGAAGGTGAATGAAATGCATCAGATCCGAGGGACTGCACGCACTGCATGCCGTAATATAGCTGCCCCGTAGTGCCATACTGCACTTCGCGCAAATTAAATTCAGGCGTCGAAAGTAGTCACGTTCGCACAAAGGATGTTGCCGGCCATCGGGTCCCTCAATGGGGAAGAATTTCGAAGCCACAACGTCCCCGCAATCCTGAATCAACGGAGGGTTAGCCAGTCTCCAGGGAAATATTGAGAGCCATACCATGCACTTGAAGCAGTTTAGATGGAACACCGTACCCAATGCACGAACAAACGGGCCTTGCATTGCCTTCCCACACGCGGAACAGGTTCTGTTGAGAACAAAAATAAGATCAGGATGATCATGAAAGGGTGCTATATGAATCGCAAAGGCCCATATAAATTGCTTACGTCAAATTCAGACTTGCGGAGGTCGAGGAAGCGGTGGTGGGTGGCGGTTTGCCCTGGGCAGAATTGGAGGAGGAATCAGAGTGAGCGGACGAGAAAGAGGCTACGCTGGTGCGGTGGCCCAATACATTAGAGTGCCCCGAAGAAGATGGGTGTTTGTGATTTCCAGAGCCTGCAGGTGTCGACGGCCTGCTACCACTAGCCGAGGCCAAGAAGGCAGGCAAGGGCCTCGGAGAAGATCCGGAAACGCCTGAAGTATAGGAGCTTGAAGAGCTGTTATGGTTAAGATCTTCGCTCCGGGCATGAGGAGCGTAGGCGTTGGCTGAGAGATTACGATCAGGCTCAGCACTCTTCATTGTGGCTGCTCTGATTGGGACTCTGGTACGTTCTGGATAATGAGAGCTGGCTATAGTTGGGGTCGAGGGAGGAGTACGAGCGCGCTGGTTCTGTTGTGTCTGGAGCCTGGTTAATTCAGGATCTAGAGCTCCGTCTGAGGACGCAGGGGTCTGAGTGATATGTTGACTGGCCCATGGAGACGAAGCTCGAGCAAGATCCTGGCCTTTGCTCATTGGTTTGAGCCAGGGGACGACGGAGTTGGCTCCGCCGACGGTGGTGGGATAAACTGGCGACCAGGAGAGATGGGCAGCAGCGTGGTGAGCGTCGGCAACAGATCCTACTGTGCCTGCCCAAAGATCGTCACAACTCCCCCTGCACACGTGTGACACCTCGTGACGGGCGAACATTTGCCTCGAACAGTCGCAAAGGCTCGGACTTGGTTCGAACAGCCTCGTTCTATTATTCTGACCGTGCATTTTTGCCGCTCTCATATCATGGAACAGGCGGCATCGTCCGTTGTGGTGGTGGAAAATCTGATATGTTGAAGGGTTCGGGGCATTCATTTCAAAAATTTAGGGAGTGAAGCCTCAACGTAACATTGAACAGGAGTAGCATTGTGCTCAGCATTGACAGATTGTGTACAGATTTGGGTAACGACCAGCTAATATACAGACGACACTCGACCAGCTATCCAGTCAGCGAATAGATAGAGACAATAAGGAGGTGGTATTCGAAGGAAACCAAGTGCATGACCCAAGAAATCCCCGTAAGCGCCCAGCACCTAAACAAGTTTAGATCGTCATCAAGTCATTCATGTCACCACCACCTTGGATACTTTCCCGGACTTGTCGAAAATCCGGGACTATCGTATAGCAAAGACCCTCTCCCCTTCCCAAACAGGCCCGCAGGAGAATCACCTGCGCCCGCGCCCATTCGATTCAATTCCTCGTCTAGCATCTCTGCAGGGTCGTGTGGATCGAAAACTGAACGCGATCCAGGTGTTCGGAACGGCGAGAATACACCGCTGGCAGCTGGCGTCCGGTACGGTGAATCGTTCTGATTCGAAGCGAAGTTTAGACGCCGAGGCGTGACAGGCGCAGGTGCAGGTACCCCTGAGCTGACCACTCGTTTGCGAGGAGTCTTATTGAGGTCAAGTTCCCCAGCACACTGGTCATCGTCGTCATCTCCGTCCGAGTGTAGCGCCGCAGGGTTGACGCCCTTTGATGACAAAGGTGTGCGGACGGAGGAGATTGGTAGTTGGCGCGCACTTCGGGGTGGCGTAGAAGGCGCGGGTGCCGCTGGGCGCTCTGCATCAATAGATTTCTTGCCCGCTGATGGCTTTGATACTTTAGAGGGACGAGAGGGGACCTTGCGATTCAAAGTGGGAGAGGTGGGCATGGCGGGGAACGACATCTTCTAGAAAACAATAAACAATAGTATGGCGGATTCGGAACGTAATCAACGTACATTGAGCTTTCTTGCATCTGGACTCTTTCCACCTTTCGAGCACGTCAAAAGCGGCTGTTCATCCTCATCAGATGACGAGAGCGTACCACCGAATCCAAGATCGTTTCCTGGCGGTAAAGTATCTTGAGAAACCTTAGACTTCCCGGGGGCCGTCGGTGAGTACCCCCAGTACTTCACAGGGCTCAGGAGAGAAGTCGTGAACGAGGTACGAGCATTTTCATCTTCCTCGATGGGAGGCTCGTCGTTGTCGCCACCAATCGTGATGTAATCATCCAAGCAGACCTCTTCAACAGTAGAGCTAACGGCTCCCAATTCGCTCGACGCAGGTGGAGGGCTCGAGGAGCTACGATTCGGCGTTAGCTCAGGAACACTCAACGAGGATGCTGACGACGTTGGTGCTGATCTAGCGTCTGATTGAGTCGAACTTGGTGTGGCTTCCATAGATTCATCCCCGCTCGCATCCAAAGGCGTCGTAGAGGACGAAGAGGCGGCCGCATTAGAGTTCATCCTGCTATATCCAACACCAGCAGGGAGAGGGGGAAATATAACATCCGCAGGAAGTGGCTGAGGCTGTATACAGCTCTCGTAGTAAGGCTGATGGTGTGATGTAGGACGAGTTGGCGGGAACAAGGAGTGTGAAGACATAGTGGCGGGCATGTATGACGATGCCACATGCGCAGTGGACAACGGTGCGGGATGATCCTTCTTAGGACGTTTAGACTTTCTTGCGTCCGCACCATTGTCCGTATCAGCGCGTTTTCTTCCCTTGCCTTTAGCCCTCGAGCCTTGGTCCCCCCGAGTATTATTTATGATATCTTTGCAAAGATATTTTCTGAACCCGCCGCCCTCGAAACACTCCAAATCCTCATCCCAGATGGCCCATTGCGTCCGCCCGATAGCCCGCTCGCGGGTAACTTTCCGGAAACAGATGGTGGTGCTTAGAACATGCCTAATGCTGTTCATCCACGTTGTCTCACCACGCTTGAAGTGCGGATATACAATCGTGATCCAGTCGTAGATTTCTTGCAGTGTGAGTCGGTGCTCAGGGGATGATAAAATTGCTTGCCCAACTAGTGCTGCATAAGATAGATCTGGCTTGTTTGGGGAGTAAGGACCTGGGGGTAGAGTGTAGGGTAGCTTGTCGTATTCTTCTTCATTTGGAAGAGGATCCATAGGACCAGGAGACGAGACAGTGTTCACAACGGGGCGATGGGGCGTGGTGACGGGAGATGACGCTGGAGGTGGGGATGATGGCGGTAAAGGCGAGTTTTCAGCTTTCTGGGTAATATGGGTCCGCTGGTGTTGAGGTGTAACAGGAAGAGTCGACGGGCCTGCCTGCGCGCTGGGAAAGGCAAGCGGAGGTAATAAACGGGCATAAGCCAGATATTGGGGATATGCGAAATATTGTGGCTGGGATGAAGGCAGTGGTTGTGCTGGAGGGGGCGCGCGCGTTGGTGTCGGCGATTCAGCCTTCAACGCGGTTTGTTCCTTTCTAAAGTCAGGCTGTTGTCTTGCACAAGAATAGGGAACCTACTTTGCGTTGTTGAGAGTAGCTATTCGCGCTAAGATTTGTATGGTCTCTGTAGTACTTGTTCCGCTGAGGAGTCACTGGCACGGCAGACGTTTCTTCCCCCTGAAAATTCAAATAGATGATATAAGTACGTTATGACGCGTCAAGGTGTATGCACAAACCTGCGAAGATGTACTACCTGCCGATTCTTGGGTTTCATTGTCCGAAACGCGTGTATCGACGCGTGACTGCATGAAGGAATCGAGGTGAAACCGGTTTTGGGACGTGTCACCAGGTGAGGGTGATGGGGGTTGGGGCAGAGTCGTCCCCGCCCGAGATTCGCGCTCCCTCTCTCGCCTTTCCTTCTTCTCTCTCCTATTCTGCCGTCTTTGGCGTTCGATGACCATTTCCATGCTATCGAAATGACGCGGCAGACCAGTGCCGTCGACAGGTTCGCTTTTCACTGGTGTAACGGGAGGTGTGGCATCTCGGACAGTGTATGAGTTTGCACGAGATCGTGAACGCGTGAATGAAGCCGTCGAGCTGACTGGTTTGGATATCGGTCGGGTATCGGCGGAGGAGGGTTTGTGAGAGTTGCTCGTTTCAGAGACGCGTAGAGAATCGAAATTTTCTGCAGTCAGGAATTGGCGCATCTGATCACTGCGTTTCTCGAGGTCTTCGCGAGTAATGCCTAAAGAACGCAGCAGCTGTGAGATGGGGGATCCCTGTGGGTCGGACATAATGATGCAACGATGATGCCACACGAAAGACCCAGTCTGCTCCAGAGAACGCGTCAGAAAGTGGACGTTCTATAAGAAATACAACAGCGTAAAGGCGATTCAGAAGAGACGAGGGAAATATCAGAAATGATACAGAATGGGAGAGACGGGCAGAAAAATGCGAAGACGTGCCTGCAAGCAACTCTAAAATAAACAACAACAACGTCAAAAGTCCATTGTGGACGACTCTGTCCATAGATGTTACATGTACACCGGCACGTATTTACAGGGTATGACGAGATCTTAGCAAATATATACTTATAACCATGTTGGTCAACGGACTCAGGGAACAAATTCTACGTTGAACTTCATCATCAACTCACCAGCAAATCCTTTAGTATTTTAGCCACACACCTTCTTCATCAAGAAGCGTCTGCTCCTCCAGGCAGGCCTGGATAAATTCAGATATTGCAAGATGCCGCCTCTTTGGCCTTTAGCATCTTGATCAGTAGTAATATTCGGATCAAAGCCAAATGAACGTACTTCGAAGTGCGTTTCATCAGGTCCAGGCGACGACTGTCATCCCTCTTATCGATAATGACATGCGTTAATTTTGGTTCATCGAGGTCCACGATCTTGCCCCCATTCTCTGTTATCTTCTGCGAGAGTTCGGCAAAGCTGAACCCAGTGTTAGCTATATGACGTCCAAAAAAAATGAACTGGGTTCACCTCTTGTTGATCTCCGCTTCATGTTTGGACTTTACAGTCATACCATGGTTGCGTGCATTTTCCGGCGAATCGAGATAGAAACATCTTCACCCTCAATGAATAAAAGTCCAGCATCAAATACGTGAACGACGCACAGATGTTTGAAGATAAATTCTTGGTCGTATTCCATGGCAGTTTCGCTCTCTCCCATTTTAACGTCCACATCCTGGGATTGACGAGTCTGAGCCTCTTCCTCCACGCTGGCCTGCTCCGCCGAGGGTTTCTTAACACTGAACCAATCATCGAGGTCGACATCCTGGTCATCATCCGCTACATCAGCATTGTCGGAATCCTCATCAGTCTCTGAATCAAGCTCAATCTTGGTTTCTTCGCCTTCTTGAGATGTATGCTCGACTTTGAACCATTCGGCAAGCGCGGGGTCATCGGGCCGTTCCTCTTTTACGGCAGGAGCTGGAGACGGCGACTTCACACTTGCTGCAGGAGCAAGGACGGAAGCAGCTTCCTCATCGTCCGTTTCTTCGTCCTCGTTGTATTCCTCTGTTTCAAGGCGTGCTTTGCTTGGGTGGAAAAAGTACCTGTGTCATCATCAGTTAGATAATATTTTGTTGAAGAGCAACACCTTGCCTCTTTGAAAACGGTGTAAGGTGCCCGAATGCAATGGAATCGGTCACCCATTCAGGTTTAATGACATCGTAAATGCCCTTATCAATCAACAATTTCAGGTCGTATGCTTCAGAACGATAATATGAGTGACGCAATTCGTAGCGTAGGAAGAGAACATACGGATAACTTTGCCTCCATATACTATGAAGAGAAGTGGCTGGTTTGTCGCAATCTGAGCACAGGCTCCTCCATTCGCATGTATCCTGAAAGGAATATAGCAACGATCATATAAGTGCGAAGAGGGGACGAACAGCATCATTAATTCTTGCTTGTCTTGATCACCCGTTCGCGACTTTGGATCAGACATCACCACTGCATACTAGATTAGTCGCGAATCGAACGTAAGAGAGGACAACACACCAAATTTCATTCCGGCGAAAAGGTCTGTCTCCACCCGCACACCTTTAAGCTTAGGTCCGTGGTATTGTGGAAGTACAGTGGCCTAAGCCACAAAACATCAATAGAGAACGACCAAATACTTTGACGATATATACTTTTTTGGCAACTATCTTGCGCTTCTTCTTGCCGACACTGTGGAAAGAAGGCTAAGGTGGTTTTCTACTTCCCTTGGAAATTTCATACCCAACGTCACTCTCCATCTTCCTCTTCTTTTCGGACCGCATGCTCTCTAGGACGGCTTGATAGAAATTTGAGATACAAAGTAAATAGACGCAGGGAGACCGAGGTACCTGTTGCGGTCATACAGTCTGCGATGTTGAGATCATCACGGATCGACAGGGCTCTAGGGAAGCGCATGGTAAATCCCATATCGTATTGGTCTACCGGCAAGTAAAAAAAGAAATTAGTAAATATTAAAGGCAGACAAAATGGGCGACCTGAGGCAACGATCTCGGCGGCTTTCACTTTCAAGATAAACGAACTATAACGAAGTTCAGCGCAGGATTGACAAGCTGCAGTAAGCCACTGACTCTTCGGGTTCCAGATAAATATCGCCCTTGTCTTCGTGGGATCGCTTTGCCGTCAAAAGGAATTCTGGGGGGTGCTTGGGATCCCAAGTTTTCCATGGTTTATCTCGAACCCAAACATAATCGGCGAACGACAGACCGGAACCTATGCGGACGAAGGTACTGTATCTGAACATTGAGCAAGGTCATCAGTTGACGTCACGCATTACAACCCTATAGAGGCTTACTTGGGGTCATCATCATCATCATCCGTTGTCCGTCGATCATCAAGGACTGCACAGATAAGTGTAGATACCCCTCCGCCACGTTTTCCACTTCCATAATTTCCAGCTATTGTTCCTTGAATAAGGAGATGAGATGTGATGCAAGATCCGATAGCTTACCGACGACGAGAACATCAACTGTCTCCCCCATATTGTCCTAATTGTCGGGGTGTGAGCGAAAGTGACGTTCGTTACCAATGAACTTACTATGTACTCTGGTTTAACCTGGAAGGAATGGGTGTAAATGGAGATCTACAGGAGTTCTAGAGCCTCTCACTTTGATCCAGTCCATATTCCTCCCGTTCAACACATACTTCGACAAGGGGTGCTTAATCACCAAGCCCTCACCTCTCGCAGCCATGACGTCGTCCATCCGCTCGCGGATATCCTTTGCGGTTTTGCCTTTGTATTCCACGACAAATTCGACACGTCCCTGAATCTCCTTCAGGCAGTTGCGGAGGTTCTTCTTTCGAAAAGCTGTCGACCTATGGAGGAGTGACTGGCCATTGAGGTACAACAGATCGAAAACCTTAACTAAAGAGGAATTAGAGATAGTTTCTATCTTAAGAAAATGACTTACAGCATGGGCGAGGATTATGCTCCTTCTTAGATTTGTCTAAGCAGCTTAAGTTGTCGTGAACAGAAAATAGAGGCGGTTCGACAAACCTAAAGCTGCGGTTTTCAATGTTCCGAATGGAAGGTTGCGCTCAGAAACAGGATCCCACACTAGCATCTCGCCGTCGAGAATGATGCTGTCTTAAAATATCATAAAAAAGACAGGTAATAATGGAAGGAGACGAACTCATCGATCCGCGGGTCGAACGCCTTATCAATGAATGGAGTCAAACTCCCAGTTCCAATATGCTTTCCATATAAATAGGTATAGTCCTTTCCTTTCCTGCGGCGATGATTTCAGAAGGCTCCTAAACCTCAAAGAAGAAGCCACTAACCTCGAGCAGTAGAAGTATTCGTTGCCTCTCTTATGCAGTTGCATTCTCTCACCGTCAAGCTTTTCCTCGATGACAAACTCAGAACCGCCCATCTCGCGAACAGTGTCCTCGATCTTCTTTGTCGGTCGCTTGCATAACATGGGAGTAAATGCATGGAAAAGTTGAACTGCTTTGTCCTGGAAGAACTGATATTAGAAGGCTGTACATCTAGGTCATGGAAGACTTACTTCCGCATTCAGCCGGTACGATTGGTCCCAAAGCTCCCATGCAACTTTCTTAAGATCTGAACAGGTGTTGTAAAGATCCTGCGCGTCGGGATGGAAGACTGAGAAAACTGTCGCTTCTTTGACAGATATATTCATATCTCAAAATCGCAGTCAATTTATCGAAATGATCGAGGAGCACAAAAAAAACCTTTCAAAATGATGCGCACAATCCACCGCTGTTCTTCTGGGGTTGAACGATTGTACACGCGTTGCAAAATCTTCGACTGGATTTCCCTAGAGCGCAGTTATGCAGGGTCGCAAGTATGAAGAGTAGAATACTATACTGTTTTCCCATATTCTTTGATAACTCATCCAGGGTATCATTCAGCTCGTCGATGGAAAGTACGCCCTCAATGACGGACGACCGTTTGCTTACAACCTCAAATAAGACCGTTGGAAAGTCCCCAGACGTTTTCTGAAAATCAAAGCGTCATTACAAGTCGTGATACACCATGGGGACGCAATACATCTCTTTCCGTAGGTTTTTTCCAGTTCAGTAGCCGAATGGCATCCGGGTCTCTCCTTCCCAAGGGAATCAATTTAATGTATGTTTTTGCGAGGTTCTTTTCCTTCAGTCCATAAACAGCACGTTCCCGGTCTTTCTGAAAGCAAGGATGTAACGCCACACTTTGAGTTCACGGAAACTACGTACGTACCTGGGGCAGCATCAATCGCAAAACGGGATATAAGTCATATCCTTTCTCCTCGCGCCAATGCTGCCAGAGTGCTCTCAGATATGAGGATTGGGAGAGTCCTTAGAATCATACATTGAACCAAGCGTCGATAAGCTTCTTCCTTCTATCATGCTTCCTTTCGCTCTGAAGTTTGTCAAACAGCCCGACTAAAATGCCAAAAGGTGCGCTGTCCATGTTCTGGGGAGGTGCGGGATAGCTGGACGCTTCATCCTCCCGTCCGAGTGGTTGAGATTTCGGAGAGTTGGGAGCTGAAGACGGTGCTGGTGTTGGCTGCATCATCTTGGTAGAGGTCAGAAGCGTTGGTCCCAGTCTCGAAAGAATACAACAGTTCCAATAGTCAATGTAGAAACTAACGAAGATCAGGATGACCGTCCCAGTTGGAATCACAACTCGTGACGCGTGACTCGGACCCATGAGACGCGTTCTTTGGCGCTGTTTACTTCGAAGGTCTTGCGAAGGTCAGCTTCAGCATATGTATGCCAGGTCAGCCCAAGAGGCGGTTGGGTCAGCCACATATTATCCTTCTCTTCTCTGTCCATCATGGCTGACGTAGGATATCCTATGATTCCACGAAAACAGGCCGCGTGCGATCCTCGAAGAATAGGTTTGTGGAAGATTGGGAGAGAGATAGGGTCAGGAGCGTCGGGTATGTCAATCTCTGGTGTCGAGCCTATCATCAACTGCTGCAACTGAGCTGCTTAGGTCGTGTAAGAATTGCTCGTCACGCAAATTCAGGACAATATGCTGCTATAAAAATCATATCGAAGATCATGCTCAACTCTCGAATATCCCTCAATCGCATACCAGACGAACGGGAGCACACTCAGTTGGCCATCGAGAGAGAAATCGTCGTCATGAAACTTCTCGACCACCCAAATGTGATGCGACTGTATGATGTATGGGAAACGTCAACCGAGCTGTATCTCATCCTGGAGTATATTCAAGGTGGCGAACTTTTCGACTATCTCTGTAACAATGGGAAACTTCCGGTGCCCGAGGCTCTCAATTACTTCCAACAAATAATCGCCGCCATGGACTACTGCCACAGATTCAACATCGCACATCGAGATTTGAAGCCTGAAAACATCCTGCTCGACAAAGATTTCAATATCAAGATCGCCGACTTTGGGATGGCAGCTTGGCAAGCCAACAACGACGGTATGCTTCATACCTCTTGTGGGAGCCCTCACTACGCCGCGCCGGAAATCATCGCTGGTAACATGTATAATGGATCGGCGGCCGATATCTGGTCTTGCGGTGTTATTCTCTTTGCGCTTTTGGCCGGAAAGCTACCTTTCGATCACGAAGATTGTGCAGCCCTGCTCGACAAAGTGAAAAAAGGAGAGTACGAAATGCCCTCCGATATGGATCCTTTAGCCCAAGATCTTATCAGCAGAATGCTCACCATGGACGTATCACAGAGGATCATCATGCGTGACATCATGGCGCACCCCTTTTTTACCCTATATCCGCCCAAGATGAATGTTCATACCATCCCAAACTTGATCAACACCACAACATCCATTGGGAGGTTTACCTCGATTGATCCCGACATCTTTGCCAATCTACGGACCCTCTGGCATGGTACACCTGACGAAGAAATCGTAGAAAGCTTGACGGACGGCGAGCCTACATTACAAAAGGGGATCTACCATTTGTTAATGCAATATAGAGCAAATCATTTGGAGCTCTACCGGGACGAGGAGGAGAAAATCGCCCAAGATCGTCTCGAGCGCAAGAAGAGCAGAAAAGCCAAAGCGATGGCAGCGGCACTGAAGAATGCCTTGGACGATGTTGAGATCGAGGCCTCTCCTACCACAATTCCACCTCGAGACGATCCCCCAACTCCACGAAGAGCATCTGGTCAACATCGTCCGTCGATTCAGTTTTCCAACGGATCTCTCTGCCGCTCTCCGACTCCCGCGCTCCAACTTCAATTTCCATCCCCGACCGCTTCACCTGCCTCCCTGCCTTCTAATTGGGAAAGTCTTCCACCACTCACGGTCCCTGAACTTCAAGACGACACGATGCAGGTCTTTTTCCATCAGATCGTCCAACACCTCAATGTTTTGCAAGCAAAGGCGGCGGCTTCCGATCACAGCTGGTCTCCCAATCTGGATCTTCTTTCAGGCGTTCTTAACAATGGTAGCCCGGTTGGAACTCCCACTCCTCCGCCAACTCCAGTCTATGAGTCGATAGTGAACATTTCTGAAGAGAAACCTAGACATCCTGAGACTTCCGGTGTGAGTCTCCACAGTGGAACAAGACCTCTTAGTGTGAAACGAAAACCACGTCGACCAAATTCCACCACCGTCGTCGATTCTAGCAACAAGGAAAACTTAGGCGACAACGAGTATCTTGTAATCGACCGCGAAGGCAACATCATGAAAAGATCTTCGTTGAAACAAGGCAAATGGCGCCGCGCGGGCCTAGGTGAAAAACGAGTTCACATCGTTGAGCCGCCGACGAAGGACCGGCCCAAACTTGTAAAGAAACGCAAGGGATCAGTCTCGCCAACCATTTCTGACGCGTCTGTCGTATCGTCTCCCGCACCATCCTCGCTTCCGCTCTTCTCATCGTCACCGAAGCGCACCTGGCTCGGCAATGTGTTCAGTTTCAGGCCCATGCCTCTCAGTCTACTTTCCCTAGTCGACATTAAGACAACGAGGAACGAGTGCAGGCGCCTGCTGATGTCTATGAACGTTCGGGTTGTGCTGGAGTGTCCTGAGGGATTGGGAGTCCTGAAGTGTCGATTGGATGAGGTGAAGGATCCCAGCGGAGTTATGAACGTGATGAAGGCCGTCAAATTCAAAGTCGAGTTCCAGGCGCCCCAGATATGTGGTGAACCAGGCGAAGAGTTGTTGATGATGTCTCTGTCAGTCTTCCATGAGAAGGGATCAACTCAGACGTTCAGGGAAGTCTGTAGGAGACTCGAACAGGGGTGGACTTTGGACGGGATGGATGCCAAGAGTCTCGTTCCGGAGGAGGCTGAAAGGCTTGTTGCTGTCCATTCACTGTAGCTTGCGTATTTTTTCGTTTCAAAGTACTCTTTTCTTTTAAAAGTTCTAGACTACTTTATATACCATATACACGGACGTTGCTTCAGGCGACTAGCTGGGAAATGCGAAATATGTCGAGTTTAAACTTTTGTTTACACAAGTCCAATAGGGTGTTTCACGGTAGCCTACTTTACGCCCAACTTGCGTTACAACTTGCTTCTCAACTTTGATCAAGTTGGGATGGTGAAATTGGACTGATTTTCCAAGTTGGACTGTAAATCGTGCTCTGGAGCACGATTTACATCCAACTTTGATCCCAACTTCCATTCCAACTTGACTCCCAACTTCACATGATTACCAAAAATAGAACGAAACAGCGCTTGCCGTTGGTTTTGATGCCAACTTGACCCGATTTCCAGCTCTGGGTGTTTCACAGTAGACGATCCAACTTTCTCTTCGAATTCGTTGTAGTTGAGCGCCAAGTTGAACGTCAAGTTGGATTGAAATCGGGCTCGAAGTTGGCTACTGTGAAACACCCTAATAGGGTGTTTCACGGTAGCCTACTTTACGCCCAACTTGCGTTACAACTTGCTTCTCAACTTTGATCAAGTTGGGA
>JABCKH010000151.1:0-32750 GCA_018851285.1 Lyophyllum semitale | reverse complement strand
GAGAAATGTGGAAAGAAATTACATACACTGAACCTCAAAGAGGTGTCGATGAGCTTGAATAAGACCTTCTCCAAGCCCCAGCGAGAGCTGCGTACCGTTGAAGGCTCGCAGAAGCCGGCGACACACTTCTTCGCGGACAAAGGAGCCCTTGTGTACAAGATGCACGCCCGGGGGCGGGATCCCACACAGGCCATGCGATGATAGTCCCGCTGCGGTCGCATGCAGGGACGACGACGCTGCCGGTCGGCATGCCAGCCAATGGGGGCGGTGGCAGAGAAGAGGCCGTTCTTGACGACGCCATAGCGGGGCGGTTTTCTTGGTGATGCTAGGTTTGGTCGACAGGTTATCGACCGCGCAAGCCAGAGCCGGTGAGGTAGATCTTCTTGTTGAGATCTGTTTGGCGGTAGTAACTGTCTACAAAAGGATGGATAAGGATTTGACGATACGCACAGCGCACACGACAATACATACTTGAGGAGGTTCTAAGCACGCTCATATCTTGCCCGCGCCCTCGGCACGCTGGTGTAGAGCGTGAAGGCCGTCTTTGTTGTAAATATTGATGTTCGAAGCCGTCGGTTGGGATGTAATATGTATAATTGACTGATTGATGGTTGGCTTGGGGGATGACGCGGACGACTGAGAGTCGTATCCGAGCGATAGTTGGATGGAGCGCACATTGGAGGCAAACGGCGATGTTACGGCGATGGGACGAAGGAATGATGAAGCTGATACAGATGCCACCACGCCAGTATGGCTTTCGGAACTCGCATAACGCGGTGTATATTGTGTTGAAAGCTGTATAAATCTCTTCACCAACCTGAGCCACGAAAGGGGGAAGCAAGGTCAGCGGATGGGTTCAACTAAACTTATGACACGAGTGCACAAGTGGGGATGAAAAGTTATCCCGACATCTACGATGTGGGTCGCCGTTCATTGCAACCTTTACGGGACGGAGACTCGTGTCACATAATAGAAATAGCGAAGGGTGTTTACCTTAGCACCGGTGAGAACAATCTCCCCAGACACGAAAATGAGGAGCGCGACCTTCGGCTTGATCATGTGGTAGATAAGACCAGGGAACAACTAACGAGGAAGAAATTTAGCTAATAGGACATAAGGTGAACGATAGCGGGACACACCTCAGGCTCGTAGCTGCCGAACCGTCCGTGGCTATATACCAATCCTTTCAAACGAATGGGGAATTTCACATCACAACGATGTTCTAAATCTTGAACTCAAAGAACTGCGCAACAAAAACTTCTGGACGATACGTGCGTACTTGCGCGACGCTAGACAAGAGTCATCCTCCGACTTAGCACCCGTCACGACCATCTTGCCCGACGCAAAGATCAAGGCAGTGGTTTTGAGATCACGGATGCGCATGATAACAGCTGCAAAACGCTACGCGAAACAGTTTGAACAGTTCGACATGTCATGCGTGGATAGTATGTCAATACCAACCTTTGGGTTATACTCCACATTCCAGGCATGAAGGGCAAGCAGTCAAGGTTGACAAGTAGCGACAATGTTCTGAAGTGTGGGCACAATGCCTTTGACAGCAGCAATGTGTTGTTGTTTGAGGGTAAGTGGCGCAGGAGTGGAAGAAACAGGCGTTGCAGGTGTTGATGGCCCAGCAACAGGGAAAGCAGATAGGGAAACCGAGCTGATGGGCCAGGGTCTCGTCTGCCCTTCCTGAAACCTAGCCTCCGCGCCGCACTTGTCTGTAACGATGTCGCTCCTGCTTATAAGAAACCGCATCCGAGTCAGCATCAGCATGTCAAGACTCAAATCAAACTTTCCAACTCACCCCCGAAATCCTTTTACTCAGTCCCCGGAGCCTCCGAGCCAGAATCTACTTATGCCTTCGAAGGTGCACAGTATAGTTCGAAGGTGCACAGTATAGCGCTCGCGATACTAGGTGTGACTCGAACGGCCTGGATCGTGTGAGTCATCACGATCAACCTGTGAGTGCTCCGGAGTTTGCCTCTGCCTCTGCTCAGCGCTCGCTCGCTTGCTCTGAGGAGCAGCCAGTGTTTGCACAGACTCACCAATCGTCTCTCTATCTTCTGGGTGCTTGGGAGAGAGACCCAGCGTCGAGCACGCGCCCATCGCCGTGTTCGACGCTGCTGCAGTTGATCGGGCTTCCCTTTCGTGCTCCAAACTTCGGGTCGTCGGTTCGGGAGGTGCCACATCATATGCATTCGCCGAGGCATGGTCCGACAAGGGGTCCGTCACACGTCACTGCACGTGGTGGAGCCCGAGCGTCTATTATTAATACTAGTCATTGCCACTGACTGTCATTGTCATTGTCATACTTCTCCGGGGACATTCGCTGTGGTGGGGCGGATGGCACAGGAATCGGGTTATGGGCGCCGCTATTTAAATACATCGAAGCAGGTAAAAAGGCAGACAACATACGAAAAAGACGGGGGGCCTCTGCCGCCGTGTGTTCCTCAGCCCTCGTCCTCCTTCGCAAGCTAGTAATTGGGATGCCACGGAGAAGCTATACGGAAGCTAGTACGGAATGTTCCTGATGGAACTTCAAGTTGGAGCTGGTGCAATAGGAACATGGCGAGATTGTAGTAGCTGTCATGGCGAGTCTCCCGGCAGTGGTATCTTGGATCAGCTCGGGAATATCGCCCTGTATCGGGAAGCTTGCTAACGACGATGGAGATACCCCGTCAAAGACACCTTCTCCCAAGAGCGCTGTTATCTTCTGCACAAGTACATGTGAATCTTCGTTGCATTGAAGGTCAGATGTAGAAGCTGTCTGTGCCAAGCTTGTTAGCAGGACCGAGCCTGAGGACGGTGTCATGGAACTGCAACGAACGCGGCAGAGATGAGTCAGTAAAGAATGAAGGTTGTTGAAGAACTTTGACCTACTTGCAATGAGGATCCATAGGATGGGAGACCCCATGAGATTCAATCACTCCTTTAGTAACCACCAGGAGTCTGACTCGACCGACACAGGGTATATATTGGGGGAAATACTACCTGATTTGGACTCCAAGTCCAAGAGGATCATCATGATCATAGCATCATTCCATTCCTCGCCCGTTCCGAGTCGGTCAATTCATTCTGGCCGGGAAGACAGGGTCTTTTTCAAGAGCTTAGTACGCCTCGAGAGAAGAGTTAATGTATACCGTGACATGAACAGTAAGACAAGCTTGTAGTAAGTTCGGGATGCAGACTTGGAACTCGGATAACATTGGCACACTCGGGCGACTCACAGGCCACCACTGCTGTCTTCGTCGGCTGCGTTTACGGTCGTCGTCACAGTGTCGATGGGTGGGCGCTTGTGGGCGCATTTCTTCAGGTAGGGAAGACGCCAAGCTGAGTCGGCGGGCGCTGGAGGTTTCACTAGTGGCGTGACAGCAGTTTCTGTACGGGGCGGTCAGTGCATGGTCTGAATGGCACCACAGGTGCACCTGGTGGCTCTCCCCCGCTGGGGTCTGCTCTCTGCCCTAGTCACACCGTCCTTTGGTCCATTGAGGCTGTTCTCACCGATTGGAGTTTGTAGATCGCGTCCGTCATTCTGGGCGCGTTGGTGGGAAGGGGAAGGGGGAGCAGAGTGGCCGGTGGCAGCAAGGGTGGTGGAAGGATGCGGCGGGGTTTGAAGTTGACTCAGAAAAAGACGGAAAAAGACACCTTGTCGTACTAGCGATCGCGTCACAATGAGCGTCGTGCGTCTCTGAGTTGTGTCCTGCTTCACGCGGAAGTGCCGCACTTCAAAGGTGTGCGTCGATCTTCAATTCTCACGGTGTGTGTCGGGTCTTGTATGTCCTCGGTCAAAGTATTTGTAGAACAGATAATTCGCTCTCGCTCAGCCTACTATGAGGTTTCAAAATTCTTCAAAGCGCAACGGCGAGTACGTACCAATTTCAAGCGTCCGAGCCAAATGAATTTAGGGTCCTGATTCAGCTTTGGCGACCTCACGTGTATGTGATCGACCTCAAAATATTGCGGCTCTCAGGTTCAATGATCACATAGCTAACTTGCCATTCAAGTTACGACTCTCGAACGCAATATTTCCTACAAGTCACTTCTACGACAGCCGGAGGAATCTCCTAAGATTTATAACCCATTTTCCTTGACCTGGACTTGAACTACGGTGCGTGGTAGATTTGCCTTCGAAGACACTTGGTTAAAACTTACAAATAAAAATAGACGATCTGATACTCACCGATTCCACCACTGAAGGATTGTACTAAGCTCCTGGTCAAATTCACCAGCCTCAAAGACGTCTAAAATGGACTGGTAGAATTTCTGGGATGCCAGCAATGCATCGTGTCCTGAGAAAAAAGGAAAGGAGGAGAGAGCGTGACGGATCTAAGGAGAAGTCTGGGAACGGTCACAATGAAAAGCGACAATGAGGCCATACCTGAGTTGCAACATACGCAATTGATGGTAGAGTAACCTGAGCCACACCTTGTACGCAGAGGACGTGATGTTGAGTGCTTGGACTCATGAAGATTCGTTTATAAGCCTGTTCCGCACAATCGTCGTCAATCAGGAGGTTTGGACATGTCAAGCTTGAATGAAGGGAATCACCGTAACCAGGATGGAGCTGCGCAACAAACCTTTCCACGGGTCCTCTGGATTATAGAAATAATCTTGATAAATGAAGGTCGGCCAGTGCTCGCCAGCATTTACCAATTCCCCGGACCTTCGGAGGGCTTCTCGAACGCTGGATGGCGTGCGTTGATTTCAGTGACCGTTGGACCACGTACTACGCGTAGATTCATACCTTTTGTCAGTCCAGTCAAGGTGCGGCGGACACAACAACGAGCCAGTCACGACATGACGAAATCCGCGATTGATTTTCATGCTGTGATAGAGCGTACCTCCAAGTGGGGTTATCCACTCCAGGATATCGCTCTTTATGCTCTTAACGTCATCGAGAGCGGCGATGGCAACCCCTTTTTGTATCTAGCCAGTGAAAATTTTAGCACCAATGCGGTGTCCGCAAAATGATATCTCTGCTCACCAGGTGAGCGATATCCTGGATCTCCTCGTCTGATCCGCTCAACAAACTTTCTTCGAGGGTCGGAACCATAGAAATAAGCTGTGTGTAGATGTGAAACTCACGCCGCTCCCTGGAGAACAAATATTTGCAAGGAAGTCAAGGGGTGTCCGGAGGCGTGCGACTGGTAGTACTTACTCGGATGAGAGTGATCGCGTAGGGTGTTTAGAAAGCTCGACTGAGAGCATAATGCCGTTGACTAGAGCTGTATATATATCATAGAAGGCATGGACGGTACGACCAAAATGGCAACCATACTGTGTGAGAGGATGACTTGTGAAACTGTAGGGGGCCGTGACCAGCATTGAGCTGGAGTGAAATGAGATTGTAGTCAGTTACGGAGACTCACATTTTTCGTAACGTTCTCGGAGTCCAGAAAAGATCATTCGCTAAGTTACGGCTGCCAGCAGAACGTTCAGAAACAACCGAGAGTTGACGGCTCAAAGGAGATTTCGATGGGGGTTGCATTGATGGCACAACGTAGTAGCCAGTGCGAAGGTGCAGGACGGAGCGAGGTTGCTGTGGCAGACTGTCAGTTTGTAGACCAATTTATATTCCGCAGAGTGCGATGGGCCACCGCTTGACTCATCGTGCATCCGAGGAGCATGTGGAAGATCCTTCCAGTTTGGGTCAAAAGCTTCCGCAATTGGATGTAATTTGAACGCATTGGAAACGGTGTTTCAGGAGCTGAAGTTCCCCAGTTGCAGGGAATATTTCTCGAGTTGGATTAGGAGACTTTTAGCGAATGGTGGAACAAAAGGGGGACGACGTGCCAAATGGAACTCATGTCTGCCTTGGCCCGCCTTACGCTGCAGTAGGAGTGCCTCGCTAGCTGAGAGCCCGTCGCAACGCTCACGTAGTGTGATAGTGATGGAACGGTCTAACTTGAACCTACGGACAACGACATGCTTCTATCTACCGTAATAGTCACGTGATCGTGCTGGAGTACTATTGCCTGGCAGATCCGCTAAGTACTCCGTTTGCCCATTTCCAAAAATGGCGGCGTCCTCGCCGCCTGGTGAGATCGAAAACAATAGAAGTGTCACGAGGGTACCCAACCTAAAGAGCAAAGAACACGACCACCACCGGGGATGTTGTTACAGTTAAGGCCGATGTAGAGGCTAGCATTTCGTTGTCAGTTCCATGTGGGAAGTACCCAAGAAACATCACATACGACCCAAGATAGACCCCTGGCTCACGACCGACAGTGATGGCATACCGCCGTTCTGAGGTGGGGATGTCGGCCTCGGCATGGGAGGGTCCTGCAATGGGGGAAGTAGGTGGGCTGTCTGATCAAATATTAGTTATCAACTGACGGGAAACGCGAAGGAAGCACATACCAAGCACCTCAGGGGGAATGGGCGACGGTGGTAAACTGACTCCGAAGGGCTGTTCCCAGTCGGTGGAAGTAATGGAAACGGCACGTTTCGGGATAGCCCTCCCCTTCCCAAGGGCAACATCAGCGGCGTCCTCTTCGGAAGTACGGGAAGCGGCACGCGAAGAGACCGAGATAGCCATGCCCCTCTCGTGGGCAATGTCGGCGGCGTCCTCGTCGGAAGTAGGGGAAGCGGCATGCGAAGAGGCCAAGACAGCCTTCCTCTTCCCGTTGGCAACATCGACAGCGCCCTCTTCGGTGGCTACAGGCTCGGCACTGGGCTCGCCTCCGGGTGTGGCAAGCGGAACGGCGGGCGGATTGTCTGGACGATGTGGTGAGAAAGTAGACACTTCGTGTGGGACACGTATCGTACCTCGCGCGATCCACGTGCCATATTTGTCCTCTGCGACGGCGAGTTTCGCTTCTGCTGAGGATTGAGTGTATTAGTGACAGATTCGAGTGCACAGTTGGTAAGAATTTTACCTCCAGCAAGAGGGTCGGGAATGAACGTGAGCGCTGAGGAGGTTTTCAGAAGGGACATATGTCAACTGGCAAACGCGCCTTGCTGCGACAGGGCGGTATGAAGCGAGACAGACAGGAGCTCGATCGCGTGCATGGATGTCAAGCACGAGTCGCAAGGGGGCTTGTACTCAGCAACCGCAGTTTCAGAGGCGGCAGTCATTCTTGGAAGAGGGATCTGATAATTGTCGTGGTCAGGACGGTTTTTAAGCCAAATTGGTGGAACTTCACCGAGATATTGCGGGTGATGGGAGTCGCACGGTGCGGTAGTTACAGACGCTGAATTGGTCACGCTCGGGTGTAGCGCGAGATGGTCACGGAATTGTCGGGTTGAGCATCTTGTAAATGTTCTTGCAATATGTTAGTGATTGCGTCGATCGACCGTTTCCGGTGTGGCGAGTCAAGCACGATTGCGACGATTGACCGTTTCAATGTACTTGTAACATTTCCCGGATCGCGTAACAAAACCTTTGGAAGAGGGTGGCGGTCGTATTAACATGGGTAAACGTCGTCAAGCTGCACAGAAGGCCCTGCACGAGGAGGACGAGGAGACGAAAGCATTTGTGGAGGCAGAGATCGAAGTTATGAGGAGAGGCAGAAGGAACGGAAAGAACGGAAGCCGAAGAAGAAGGGTGATGTTGGCGTTAGCAGCCCCACAGATCGAGCGCCAGCAGAGTACAACGAGTGCATCTGTCATATGTTTTCCTGATGACGCGCCTAACTTCCTTTCAGAACCATCGCCGACCTTCCTGGATTACTGAGGGCCGCAATTCAACCGGTGGCGGATGCTGCGGGCTGGGTGATCTTCGTCGCTGCTGCTGGACCTCATCCTGAGCAGAAGAACGGGAACATTTGCCTGGATTCGTACGCGTGTGTGGTCGCCGACAAAAGTTTGATGCGACAACTGACAACCGATGTTCAGCTACTACTTCGGGCCCCTTACAGAGGCTGGCAATAATTTTCGAGCTTCATACAGAAACTTTGAAGTGGGTTTTCAGAAACCATTCGGAAAGCACGTTGGTAATGTATTTCGTGCGTACCTTTTTTGATCTACAGGGTTGAACGCCAGCTAACCGTAGCTCGTAGCACCCGATGTGCGGCGCGCTAGAGCCCTGCCTGCAACCGCAATGTAACCGGTGGATGACGAGATGCTACCAGATGCAGCGGTTGTCCCGAACGCCCCATACCGCATGCCTGCCAAGGAAAGCTCTTCCTTAACGTTGTTACAGCCAAAATCCCTAGAGACCGGAGAGGAATGGAGTTCAGATGGCGAGAGCGACAAAGAACCTGATAGGGAGTCTTCTTCCGACGACGATGTCGACAACCCCACACCGCCTGGGAGCGGGGACGAGGACGACAATCCTGCTCCGGCTTCGCCTGCATTCAACACGCCTTGGTCAATTGCTGGGCCTCTTCTTCGACCGTCACCTCCTCCTATGATCACACATTCGCATGCTTGTTCACCAGCCCATCCCATCCGCAGTCAGACGGGCCGGTTGTATTCGAACCTCCAGGCGGGCCGAACTCCTCAATCAAGGGCGCGTTTGAAAGATTGGCGGCTCAGAGTTTGCTGTTGAACCACAACCACGCGACGCATGATGTTTGCATTGATCCAGCCCTTAGGGCGATGGGACTGCACGTGGTTCCTCCTCATCCTACGTTCCCAGGTGCAGTTGGTTCTGCGCTGAACAGCCCTGTGTCTCCGCCCGTCTCACCACTGTCCCAGCGCCCCCGTGAACCAACCGCCTCACTAGACGATGTTCCCTCGAACCACGAAATGGATATTCCCCCCCATCAAAGCGCCCTGCTAAGCGAAGCGGGTATCAGGCACGCAAACCACGCAAACAGAAGGGTGACAGAGGCGTTAACTATGCGATCCCCAGCGCGACTGTCTCGGAAGACCTGGTAGTGACTCTACCTATCGCAGAGCCGCCCACAAAAACTGCAGCACAGAAATCCGCTGAGACGAAACAGGCAAAGGAGACGGGGAAGGCTCGAGAGGAGGAACGCCGGTTGAAAGAGGCTGTGTCGGGACGGCGGTGCGGTTGCTAAGGATATTGATAGAAATCCTGTGCCAGTTCCAAGTACGAGCACTGCGGAAGCTGCGAGCACCGTTCCTGCAAAGCGAAAATCAGGCCCGTCTTCGAAGCACAGTGCAAAAAAAGCTAAAAAAAAAAAATAGACAAGACTTACTTCAGTGTTCCGATAAATTTATCATTTCTTCATGACTATCCACAGGTTAAGGCTTAAGACTTAGACATTGCTGATCTTGTCGTACGAGCCGTGAGGTGATATTAGTTATCACACAGGGATTGGGAAATTATACGAATTGGCAGCATAGATGAAGGAAGGACAATTACATCGGGAGCAACAGCCTTTCTTGGCGAGCACAAGTCGTGTGGAACGCGAGGAAGCAAGACGTCTTTGCGCACTGAATACATGCGCCTTCTCGGATGTCACAGACGTTACATTTCTGCGGGAAGGTAAGGAATGAGGATAGTAGAACGGGATGCACGATCCACGCACAAGTTTCTAGAACATGTTGCTAGGGAGCAGTGGGGAAGAACCATTGGGAGTGAAAATTGAGCACAACGAGAACTGGTAAGCAGGATGAGGGAAGGATGATGAAGAAAACAAGGCATGCCTTAACAGGGCACAACATCGATAAGTGGCGCGACAGGGTAAAAAGAGGGGTGGGCGTACAATGATAGTCCTGATGGTAGCGAATAGGCATCCGATGGACTTGGCAAGACGTCGTAATCACTGGAAAACTTCGTGAGCAGATGGATGGGTGAAATCGTAGCGACAGCGTACCAAGAAGACCCAATGAACCACTCAAATATTGTCCAATGATCCAACAACAACAAATGATATTATAGAGGGCGTCGAAGCAACCCTGCAGTAAGGAGGTGAAATGCGAGGAAGGCCGAGGACTGGTAACAGTGCATTTCAATGAGCGGAAAGCCGAGCGCCAACGGAGCAGGACAAAGGCTAGTAAAGACCAACGGTGTAGAGTGGTGGTCGAGGCGGGCGCGGCAGCATCTGGGTCCAAGCGTGGTAAAAAGCCTGAGCGTGGTAAAAAGTGTATAAGCGCCCGAAAAGGGAAGCCACGCGCCAGGCGCAAGCGATTCCAAGAATAGAAGATTTTTGATCCGGTGTGGAAGAGCAATCGGGATATTGCCAGGGCGGGGGCGCCTCAAATGCGGTACGGCGGCATGTTTGCAAACAAGTTACAATGATTATAGCCTGGGTCGTGGGCTTACGGATATTTCGTCGTAGAACTTAGCTAATTATGTAACTACAGCCCACGGCGAACTGACTGCCATTGGGCCCGTCTTTGGGACTCGGACCGCGTCAGTATAATATATCCTCCTCCTCCTCACAGGCTCTAGGACCCAAAGCCGGGAAAAACCGAGAGGTCCATGGGTTTTCGGCTTCGTGATTTCATTTGAGCTCTGAACATCGAAGAAGTTAGGACTACTGTCTACACCATCAGGTGACCATCGTCGTGAACAATTCACTTCAAGTTGTCAAGCAACTGTCATCGACGGTTGAGCAGCTTCGACCTTTCATTTCCGCTTCTCTCATAAGCATTTACATCACAAGGAATCACATATCTACGTCTGAAAAATCTAGATCCTCATCGCTACTAAAATTGCTGGGTCCGTCCTCCCCTGAGCAGTCATCTTCGTGTCCAAAAAATGAGTGTTCGGATTTCCTCTCATCTTCATCACTGCTGTGACCATCATCTGATTCAGAGGGGGGTCGAGGGCTGTAAGATCCATCTCCTAGAGTCGACCCCTCGTCCGAGTCCGCGTCGCTAGGTGCTGGTAAATCGGTGTTTACTCTAAGACTGGATTTTTTTGTGCGAGTGTAAACATGGCCAACACCAGCTCCCCAGTGAAAGCGGACTGTTATATCTCGGTCTACAAATCTGGAAATGAGTTGAAACAGGGTAAGGATCTCATTAGCTAGGGTTTAATTATGTGCGCACCGGTTGACAATGTACGACTTATAGTCATGCTTGTCTCGAGCATGGTGAGAGATACCACCATCCCCTGCTGAATACACCTGGCCCAGGCGGAACGACGGGATTAAATGACAGGCTCGTAATACATCGCTTGGATCGAGAAAGCCGAACGAAGATTCATTCGCTGTTGTCGGAAACTCCAACTGATCAAGTCGTCGTGATTTCCATCCGCCCATACAGCGAAGATCATACCATCGAACCCAAAGGAATTCAATTCGACGAGGCTGGAAGTCTCGGTTCCCATCTCCGATATAGATCACGTTGGCATGATATATCCCTAACACTCTTGCGTACCAGAAAGGGTGAGTGTCATCGGTACATGCCTCCGAATTGAAGTCCGGATTCAACACCAATACATTGGATTTGGATTGAGAACGGATGACGTCTTCTCCACGGCGAACGTCATACGCTGTGAAATTGATCCTCATGGTTGCATGGCTATACATTTGCTCCTTGTGAAAGATCACTCTTTCCCAATCTCCTGTTTCTGACGAAGGGCCTTCTTCGTGACCAACCAGAGCCTTTATAAGAGGAAGGAGGTGCTTCTTTAGTTTGGGTATGAATCCCTGTTAAGGTTACAGGGGAGTTTGGCGCAGTCAATATTCATGAAAACAGAACATAGTAAAGAATCGTTCAGAACCTTTACGGCAGGGTCCCCATTGTTCCTTTGGACAAAAAGGCCGATGTGCTCGGGTGAATTCTCAGATTTTCCTATCGTGTGGTGCGTCCTTGGATCTGTATTCTGTGCCATGGTATTCTCGTTGTCCTGGCAAGCTGGGAAATCTATTGCACGAATTCGCCGAAGTCGGGCCTGACGGCGTTCGATTTGTGTCATCTGTTTAATGTAGGCCTTTCGATCTGTCCTACGGTATCTTGCCTTGGGCGTCCTATGCTCAAGCTCACCCTAGTCGTGGCAATTGTTAGAAATAAAAAACGAGGAATTTAAACGATAAAGTACGTACAGGCTCTGTGCTGTAGGAATCACACGTTCCGTACAATCTGATCATATCCACGTAATCTGGAAGAGAATGAAACTTGTAAGTTGACATGTTGAATTTTTTCGTTCGCTTGGTCGACTTCGCAGCTTTGTTCTCGGGTTCCGGCATGGCTGGAATTTTACTCGGAGTAGAAGAATCCAGGCGTCCTTTTTTCTTGGCTTCTCGGCGCTTTCGTGCTTCGAACTCCCTGGGAATTTCGTGGGTTTTATATGCCGTGCAAGTTTCTCTTTCAAAGCGTCTGAATGCATCTCCTAAGGAAACCGTGACCTCTTCAAGAAGTTTCAATGTCAAATCCGTATGCATTCGAAGCTTTGCAAGAGCATGCCAGTGAGAGCATTCGAACAGAAGCTCTTGAACAATTTCGTTGTGTGGAGCTGGGAAAAGACCGTCGAAAACCGGCATAGCGCACTTTGGAACAGATGGATCAAAGAGGGTTCTATTTCACACATGTGCATAATGACGTACTTGAAGAAGATCTTTGTAGTCTCGTGCTGCCATCTTCTTTAGCTCAGATGCATTCCCTGAGATCTTTCGAATGATTCCTCGCCCGAATTGAGGTATTTGACGATATCTAGTATGCTTCCGTGAGTATATACTCCAAACATAGACCACAGGTTACCTTCGATCCATCTCGTTAACCATAGAGACATCCATGGCATGGAGAATTCGAATGAGGTGAATGAATAACGCCCTCCAGACACCCAATTCAAATTCATGAAGAAGATCGACCACCAGCATACGATGCAAATTAAAGTTCAGACCGGATAATCTGTCGGAAAATGCATTCTAATGTCACCAGGAACACATCAGTATCATAGAACTGTTCATGAGGATTCGGTTCACCTACCGCAGAGGGCATAAGTGACGTGGGTTTCAAAAGATTTTCCACTAGTTCGCTATTGACAGCGTAGTTCTTGTGGTATATGTGGGAGCGTGCGTCTGCGATCAGTTTCCTTGTGCTGCTATCGAAGCGCACTAGTGAACGAGTCCTCATGTCAGACTTCGTTCCAATATTGGGGATCAAAGCTTTTCGAACTAGGCAACGAGGACAGGGGCAAATTCCGCTATTTCGAATTCCTGCAATGAGGACCCTGAAAAGAAACATCAGCATATTGGCAAAAAATTGATACAGACGAACTTCTCTGGATAATCTGCAGAGTATGTGAATATTCTTGGGTATATTCGACGCGTGACACCATCGCCACAAACGATCAAGATTCCGCTTTTCCACGCCTTGATAAAATCGTCGTCCAATAAAATCTCCCATTGAGCGTGAAAGACTTCACGACGGCAATGGGCTAGGAGCTCTTGACTCATCTTTTTACCACCTGAACGATTAATAAAAAAATCTTTGAATGAATCTGGAAGCTAGTTCATTGAAAAGTAAGTTGCACCATGGAGTGATTTCAAAGTAAACGATGAACCCACCTTCTGGAAGTAAGCTATGTGATTTGAGAGATTTAGCGAGGGCTGACAGCGCAGGTATTTGGAGTTATTTCCAAAGAACATATATGCTGGCCAGAGCTTTGCGTGCCCGAACGATGTGAGATGGGTGGCGTCAGACCAAAACATCAACGCTGCGATTGCTCGAGGTGCATCACATTTTGGTACTGGCGGTGACTCGAGAAGCTCCTGATGGGCATCCCGGAATGCTTTGGACGCATACATTTCGCCATGTATCCGGATCTCCTCCTGATCCTCTCCAGGTTTCCAGAGGAGTTTGTATGGCTCGTAATGGAATGGTCCAGAATCATGGCTCTGAGATATCCGTTCCTTGATGACAGATACAATGGATCGATGATAGAGGTCGCCAACAACGTACGATTCGGAACCTGGCTTTTTCAAGCGCTGGTGGAATGGAACGCTAATAGTAATTGCAGTGCACTTCCAACCGTCGTCTTTGTCCAACCATTCAGCTTGAGGACAGCTAGGTTTATCTGGGTCATAGACACTAGTCGCTAGCGTAGCGTTGATTTCCGACCACTTGGTTTGTTGCACTTCAATCGGTTTGAATGCAGGGTTGCCGACGATATCCAAGAGCTTCTTAAAATCTGCTAGTGACTTCTGAGACCCATTGTTCCAGTACCAATCGCCGAGAGCGAACGAACTCTGGTTCGGGTATGGGAAAAAGGTGTGGCTGGCAGCGTCCAAGGGCGGAGATTTGGTAATGTGAAGCCCTGGGACTATCAGTGAATTATTGCGACTTGCTGGTTCGGTAAGGTCGTTTAAGGTGAGATTTTCCTCAGGGTCAGAGGGAGGAGGTTTCAAGCCATAGAAACGCCGAAAAATACCGAAACTATTGATTGGAGTGGAGAAGTGTTGGAGGACATTATTGAACGAGCGGGTGGGGAGGTGAGCGACCAGCGGTGGCATTGGAAGTACTAAAAGGTCACACGAAGAATATATCAGCCAAGGCAGATCGGCTCTGGAGCTTTAACATACGAATGGGAGGGGGCGGCTGAGGTGCTATATCACGGTAGCGTTTGGGTCGCCGTCGTTCCGTCCTTCTTATGCGCCTGACGGCTAGAGGTCGATCCAAGTCCTCTTCGGCGGTGGGTACTCTCTCATCGCCCTCCATCCGACGATCTTGCGGTTCCGTTAAACCATTAATTTCAATACCGTGGTTCAGCGTCGACATTTCCTATATGCCGTCGCGCCATGACTCCATCAAAACCAGTTATTGAATCTCCAAAAAGGTACGTACGAGAACGGGTGGGCGTAATTTAACTTGAATGGTGGCTGCAGCAGGATCCGTTGGTTGTTCTTCCTGTTGGTTGGTACCAAGATTGCTCTGCTGTGGGTGAGATTTAATGAAACTAGAGCAGTACAGGACGCCCTACCATAGTGGCATATCCTTTCTCAGTCCTAGCTCTTTTGCGTTGATCAAAAAGCTCTTTAGCAACCAATAGAACTCCGTGCAAGCGCTTTTTACTAGGAACACAGCTTCGCTTATGATAATTTAGAGCAGCCAGGGTAGAAAATGCCCTATTGCAGCTTTGGTGATCGCACTGAAAGACCATAGAGCTCGCTGAGAGAACTAAGCAGGAGACTCGGTTCACCCCGCTGAGTACGAGGTGCCCAAGTCTCAATATATAGCCATTAAGTTGATAGGAATAGAACGAGTCACAGTACATGGACATGGCAGGCTATCGTTGCAGAATCCTGAGCCCAAAGCAGGTAAGCAATCGCCATATTCAGACAGATACGATGAATCGAGTCATCGAATGCTTTTTCCGTCCGCCCAAAGTAGCTGCCATCCAAGTTGGAAGGACTCAGAGTCTAACAGAGTGGTCAAAGAAATAAGTACATTGTACGTCGATGAGCAAGTTGAAGCGGCAGTGCTAAGGTCGTCTTGAAAACCAAACAAAGGGCCAAGTCTTCGACCCACTCATAGCTGGAGTTGGAAGGTACCTACAAATTCGTGCATGATACAACAGATACGTACAAAACTAAGACGATTGAGAAACATTGAAAATACGCCGCCGGGGAATAAGAGTAATAAAGAAAATGGAACGCCGAACTGTCCGTTATGGAAGCTATTTAAACAATCAAAATGAACCTGCTAAAGAGTACATTTGCTGAGCAAAAAACGTATAAGTTGAAATTGGTTGCTGATGAATGCAACGGTTGGTCAAATAAAATAGTAAGGTTGAGGAGTCCACTTACTTCCAATTAATGAACTCGCATCAGTCGCATCGCCTTCGAAAGCAACAACTTGTTTCCTCCTCTTCGAGATACTTCACGACCAGCGAGGCAACCCTGAGGGTTCCATGAGCTGTCCTTGCTTTGGAGAGCGCATTAGTCTCCCGCTCTGTCCCAGTTGTTTGACCCAGGAACTCCAAGGCCTGTGTGAAATACTCCTTGGCCACGTCGAGTGTTCGTAAGGCCTCATTATAGAAACTACATGTCGTCTCATGAGGAGGATTTGCAGGTGTAGCGTCTAAGACAAGCAATCGGACTGGGCGCTTTCGAGCCTTCCCCTTGTCGGCCAATTCTGGAGTAGGAGGCTTATTGAACCAGGTGAGCGTGCGGAATCAGGTTACTCTTAAATATTTGACATACAAGGCGTGGACTGGCATTTGGTTTCCGCGGCTGCGTGTGTGGAACCAGGTCAGCATGTGGGACCAGGATAACAATAAATATTTGACATACAACGTATGAACCACCTTGTTTCTGCGGAGTGCATGGTGGGGGAAGGGAAGTATAAGAGGTGGTAGGGGAAGACATCTTGGGGCTGTTTAACGAACAGTACAAACCGTGGGCGACTTCAACCTAGATCAAAAATGGTCCTTATAGTCTTAGAGTACTGTAACCCACTGTTGACTCAGGGGACCAACCCATTGACCCGTGATCGAACCGGCATGTTCCGACGCGTCTGCTGTCGGAGAAAAGCAAATCCTTCTCCGAATCGACGCGTCACAGTACCCGTTATGTGGTTGAACTGGGTGAAGAGTCGGAAATCGTACAGTGACCTCAGTTCGAGATATTCAAGATCAGTGACCCCTTGCCTTCAGGGTTGTTACTGCCCAGCAAGCCTTCCCCTGAAGAGAGTTTAGAACGAAAAGCGGAAAGACTTCAAAGATAGCGACGGACTCTAGAGCGCGGCCCTGGTGACAAATTATAATAAATATGGCAATCTCTAAATATTTCTGGTTTCCGGGCTTGGAAAACACCGATCCAACTTGACGTAACATGGGTACAATTTAATGTTTGGACCCTGGGTCTCGGGAGCGCTTCGATGTCAGTCCTTTGCCGTTGACGAATGCGGAGGCTTCCTACCTAATTCGTTGGAAAGGTTCTCACCGAGAACCGAGTCTTTGAAGGGACTTCTGACTCGTCTGGTTTTGAACGGAAAACCCCATCTCCCCATCTATATAATGGCTGGCTATTCTTGCGACCAATCCGATCCTATGTACTAGCTCTTGTCACGGTTGTGAGAGTTCTTGAAAGCATGGACAACGCTCAAATTTACCGATCCCTGGAAGAAATCCAAGCCTCGCCATCTCCTCCTGAGCGGTCCCGGGACCCGTTTAGGCATTATCGCATTCCAGGCGACCGTAGTCAATCCGATTGCGAGTCCATCCTTAGCGGCTCGGGCAACCTCTGTGAGACTATTCTACCCTATCGATCGTCTTCCGAGTCTACCTTGATCTGACTTCGAGCCTGTTGCTTTCTCTTAGCAGAATTATCAGACACTGGAGGTTTTTTTCGTACGTTCCAGCCAATGAATTTCTGAAGGACGAGGTTCTTGATGCGTCGTTTGATTTCCATATCAGATACCTTCGCCCTCAATGCCATAAGCGGCCTAGGTGGTACCGGTGCGCAAGCAGTAGAACTTGAAGACGGTTCCAAAGAAGGTACGTTCGATAAGTCTGTTCGACGTTGGCTCTGGAACTTACTGTTCTGATCTTGTCGAAAACTGCAGTTTCTCTTGTTTCGAAGCAAAAGCTTCTTCAAATCAAGGCCAAAAAGGCACACGCGGCCTATCAATCAACCCTCAAGCAGAAATGGGAGATGCGAAAGGTCCGCCGTCCCTCGCTCCTCCCGGTGGATCGTTCCGCACAAGCTAGTACACCCGAGGAGGTTCAGGAGACCGGTAAAGCCCTCCTCGGAGTCGGTACTAAAGGCTACTACAATCAATTTCCGGCGTCTACATTGAGCCTTTTGAGTAGCGATCAACTGGCCCGAATTCGACAAAGTTTTTCTCGCCGAGAGGACCAAACTACCGCTACCGAATTTTCGCATTCCGCGTCTTACGTTGCGGGCGGTTATCCCATCTCGAATCCCGTTTCTATCTCTCACCAAACCGGCCATTTTCAACCGGGATACTCTTCACATGCAGTTCCAGTTCCGGAGTCAGGCATGCACCCCACGAACAGCAACCCTTTCCCGGGAAACAGCTATAACGCCCGTTCCATCGAACCGACCCATATTCCTGACTCGGAGTCGCAGCACGCAGCCCCATGGCAACCGGAGTGGCAACCCGAATTATTCGTTATGACTCCCAGCGGCGATGTGCCCCGCTCAGATGGCGTCTCGGACACGATGATCGCGGAGATGGGGGAGATTATAGACGTTCTAGACAGCCAAGGATTAGGTTCATCTTTGGCGGACGGGCTATCGACCAGCATGAGCTGGCAGCCCCTGGAGATCTCGCCTCAGCAGGTGCGACGGACTATACCCCCTTACACCTCTGGCCGTGCCCAGGGGATACAAACTTTGCTTCCCAACCAGCCAATCGACATCAACCTCGCGCTGGCCCATCAGCACATAAGGTTAATGTATCTTAATACTGACAACCTAGACGACGCCGACCGCGCTGTGCACCGGCTGCTCTCCCGTGCGCTCTTGTACGTCCCGGACGTGCGCACGATCCCACTGCTGATTATCTTTTTATCCCTCAGATTTAATAATAATTGGACGGAGATCGAGGCTAAGCTCAAGGACCAGCAAGAGTTCGCCAGGATCATCGTCCCTTGGGACTGCGTTGACCTCGTCAAGCAGGAGCTGGGAGTGTGAAGGCTCAGGTAATTACGCGTTGGACTGGGATTAGTTGTTGTACTGTAATCAATACTTGTAACACCTCGCTACCATGTGCATGTAAATTCTATCATTGACCCCCCCTCATATCACGAACAGACATTGATGAGAGGAAGAGGAGGGAATCACCTTGTCCCGTCTTGCCCGTCCAGGAAGGGTATTTAAGTTAGATGAGAAATACATCACGACCGGATCGTTATCACCTATGGGGATGCCAAGAATGCGCCGGGCTGCGTTAACGAAGCGTTTCGAGAGAGAGAGAGAGAGAGAAAAGTTATGGGTGGGGTCAGGGCTCGCCCAAAACGCCGACATGTGACCCAACCTTTGACTTTGTCGTCTTATCTAGTATACCGCCGATCTGAATATTCAAAGTTATAATTATATATCAAATCCATCGGAGGACGTAGAGATATCGGGCGAAAGCTAGGGACAGGTCATGCCGTATTCTTTCCAGAGGCTCTCGTGCGTGAAATGAGCTACAGAGATCCTTTGACCAGGGCCGAAGTGGAGCACCTCGTGCTCCAGCAGTCTCCCCCTAATGACGATCACGTCGCCAGGGAGGTATCTTATACAAAGTTTGAGTCGAGGAATGTAACATTCGCCGCCAGAAGTGAAAAGGCCCGCAACCAGCATGGTAACCCACGACTTTAGAGCATCTTTTTTGTCCAGATGACGAGGAGTCTTTCTGTTGAACATGATGGCGCGACCCTCCATGCACAGCGGGTCGATGGTTCCTAGGGCCCGGACTAACGAAGACTTTGCTTCGATTTTTTTTTTGAGCTTTTCCAGGGCATCGTACTGGTCGGGATCGATTAGCTCGGTCGCCCAGTTGACAGTTTCGCTTATTAGCTGCATTCGATCGATGGCGTTGGTCGCAGCTCCAAACTGACCGCTGGTTCTTATATAATCTTGGGAGATGGTGGCTGGAACGTGCTGAAAAAGTGTTTAAAACAACGAATAAGTTGCGTCTATCGGAATGCTCACGGTATGGCCCACGGCGTGCCACAGGCTGACGAGCTTAACGCATCCAGAAAGTTCCCCTTCTCGGTCAATGTACGACTGCGGGTTGTTTCGGTTGTTTTTGTCCGCCCCACCCTTTCCAAGCTTCACCGCCTTGCCCATGGCCATGAGAACTTCATTTGTACGTACCTGGAGAATTTACTTTAGGAATGTTTGCGTGTAAACTGGACGAATAACTCACGAGCGCTGATTTTTTCAAAAAACCGGGCAGCGAGTAAACCAACGCAACTCCATCGGCGCTCAATCCGCAACGCGATTCCTTCTTTTCCCAGTGGGTCTCGGTCTTTTCCGACTTCCTCTCGTTTGTTTTTGACCTTTTCTTTTCTTCAGACACAGCGTCCCCAAAATTGAAGGAAGAGAACGTCACTAGTAAGCATATATCGTCACCGCATTGTGCGACGGTCGGAGGACACTTGAAATCGAACCAGAATTATTTTTTGCGTGCAGGACCAGGGCCGCAACATATTTTAAAGATTCTTTGAGAGCGAGCCAATCATTTTTTTTGGGACCCTGGGGCGCGGATGTATTCTCGAATGGATCGTTATCCTCGTCCTCGGCTTCCTCCAAGTCGGTTAGTTCGGAGGGGTCGGTTGGGTCGCTTCCCATGGCTTCCGAGAGTAATCCTTGTAGATCCAGCAAGGTGTTGAAGGTCGGATAGGATCCCCCCGACAGATCCTCCCCCTCGTCGCTGCTCCCTCCATCTACGTCCTCCGAATGAATACTCCCGGCCTGCACGCCGTTGGTGCTTTCTTCTCCAACCATCCGAAATTCGACCGTCTCGTCAACCTGCTCGAAAAGTGAGAAATGTGGAGGGGATAGGGACGTCGGACTGTGCCTTATTCTTTTCTTGGAACGTGTTTTCTGCAGGTCTTGAGATGCCTGTGTTGGCTTTTGGTTTCTATGGCCCATCGATTAGTAACGTTTCCTTCTCGGGTCATACGATTCTTGCCTCCTCAGCTTTTCTTTTCTGTTTAGCGAGTAATTGGTCTTTAAAGCTCCGAATCTGCTTTCGGTCATATTCTGGAGCCTGAAATGGGATTAAGTCCCCCCCTTCGAAACCCAAAGTACACGCACGACCCTACCCGGTCCTTGGCTCCAGAAAACTGTGCGATACAAAATATAGTCAGCGCCTGTCTCCGTTCCGACAATGGTAGAATAAATCAGAAATCCGAACCGGCCGCCCGGTTGCGCTCTAAGACTTAGGACTGTCTACGCGAACCGCCTCGGTGCCAGACGGAGTTGAGAGGATAAGGAAATTACCTTACCTCTAACGAAGCCTTCGTAGCTTGCTTTTTCCGACTCTAAAAGCGGCGAAGTTAGCAAGATCTCGAGGAGGTCGGAAAAGGTATGGGGGAAAGGCGCTAAAGGAAGGCTGAGCCCTTTCCAGACCCGGGCTTCCCCCGCAACCGCACAGGTCTGGCCTGGGTTTTGGGTTCCACACCGTCCCCCTGTGTGTTTCCGGCAACTGACGCCCTTGGACTCGAACGCAGGGTTGGAATCGGGCTTGACCCTAGAAGCATACCAATAAAATATTGAAATTGGAATTTCAAGTACCTTAGCTTGGTGAGATTTGCTGACTCTCTTACGCTGTTTGGGCGTTATGAGTTTATAAAAGTGTCGCCTTGTGAATTCAGGTTTTCGTACCTTTCCGGTTACCTTTCCGTCGTTGGCGTCCATTTCCATAAGTTGGCAACTATAGCCTGTTGAATTTTTAGTTAGCAAACCAGGTGGAAGAGTCAGAACTAATTAGACTCGACACTTGCCTTGGCGACGACTCGTTAAAAGTTGTTATCCGAATCGTACGAGTTTGAATGGCGACCGCTGGTCGCTCCTAGGTGTTCGTCTGAGTTGACCGTGAAGGATAGACAAGTCAGGCCTCAGGCTGCTGGCTAGTGAGCGTTCGGAGAAGATAGAACTGGGCCAGCGAGTAGTACTTTGGTAGTAGTAGCGTCACGACGACTCTTCGGAGTCACAGTTGGCGCTCGCCGGAGTTAAACGCGATCACGTGAGATAGTAACCAACGATTCTCCGAACGTCCGATTTTTGCCGGAATTCTTGAATCCCAACGTCCCATACATATTAGACTACTGCCGCGATATATTCTCCAAGCCAGCTCGAAGGGGAAGTAACTTGTTTGCTCCATTTGAATAAGCTAAGCCTGAGGGAGAAGAGTCTGTCTACGACGATCTCCGGCGATGGTGCAGATCAAGTCAGAGTCTAGGGTTTTTAAAAAAAAACTTCAATGCAACAATACTACCAGCTTGTGGCTACAGGGCTTGAACTACTAACTACACATCGGATATTTCACTGCAGCGTTGGGGTCACATCCATCACAACGCGCAATTTCTTGAACATCGTCTATAAGGTTAGGGGGGGAGGAAAGATTTGTCTTCTACAAATCAACCACTAGCGAGACGTAGATACTAAGTAGCTCACTTGTTCCACCAGTAAAGAAGATCAAGGATTGCCTCGTCCTCTTGAGATTCATCGAAGAAGTCCACGAGGGAATCGTAGAATTGCCGCGTAGACGTGACCACGTCGGTGTTCGAAAATTTAGAAGAAGACGACAGCGCATGGCGAACCTAAGCAGATGCCATAAGACAAAGTATAGAGAATAGTATTGTCGAGGGACTGACCTGCGCTGCTACATACGCAAGCGACGGCAAATTAACTTCGGTCATACCGTGGATGCAGGTATCGCCTGGTTGAGTCTTGGGCTCCCTTTTGATGCTGCTCGGGGATGTGAACAAGTGCTTAAAAGCCTGTTTGGAGGAAAGTATCTCTTTAGACAATTCAACGAATAAAACCAAAAAACTCACTGCGATCAGGAGGGAGCTGCGGAAAAAGCCGTCCCATTGGTCTTCGGGATTGGAGGTGTAGTTCTCAAAGAGAAAAATTGGCCAGTATTCCGAACCGGGTTGAGCGAACAATATCAGCCCCGACTGAAGCCTCTGTCTAGTACTGAACCGTCGTTGAGCTATCGTTGAATGGAGTTAACGGGCTATCCTTACTCGCCGTCGAACCAATTCACTTCAACTGGGCACAACAGAGCGCCGGTGAGATCGTGGTGGAAACCACGATTGGCCTTCACTCGGGGATCCAGCGGCGGACTGAGACTACAACCCAGCGGCGTTATCCAATCCAAAATTACTCCCTCCAGGCTTTTGGCATCGTCTGTCCTAGCGATTACCATACCTATTCTAATCTAAAGTTCATACGAGGTCAATGTGTATTTAAATGGAGTATATCACGGCTGGAGCTACTTGCCAATTTTGCAGCGGATTGGATCTTGCATTCCCCACCATTGATCAGGCGCTGTTCAAGGTCTTGATCTTGAACCATCGAAATGAGCTGACGATACAAGCGAAGGTTGCGCGCATCCCTAGTGAATACATCGGGATTGTAGTCGAGCATAAAAAGTTGGAAAGTTTGACGGACTCGGGCGTAAGCGAACTTGAATCTCCTGGGGCAAGGTCTGTGGAGATTCCTTGAACTCCATTGGCGAGAACTCTCTGCACATCACAGAATGCATGGGCAGCACGGCTAAAGTGGCGACCATGTTGAACGAGAGGATGACTATAATTGTATCATCCTGTGTGTCACCGAAGTTTTATAATACAGTCAATTTGAGACTTACATATTGGTACCGCGGCGGCGGATGGTATCGTCCCTTCCAGAGGCAAATGGATTATAGTAATACCCAGGGTTGTGAAAGATGACAGACGGTTGGCGCTTCAGTGTAACTGGTCTAGGCCTGAGTTCCGGGGGCATTTGGTAGATGAAATAGCTCTGGCATACTTGTTCTGAGTTAAGTACTTGGAGTCTACGTGGTATGAGTCACAGGTGAAGCTTGAAGTGAGTCACCAAGTGAAGAATTTCAGACAGAACGGCCTTTCTAGAGAGCAAACTTCCCTTTTGAGGCAATATTCAATCCTGATCAGAAATGAGACGGCAGGATCGCGGAGCCGATGCACAGCCGCCTTGTGAAGGGAACTTATTCCGTTGGGAGGAGGACGTACTACTATAGTCTAGAGCCTGGACCTTCGTACCGCAGTCTCCCTCGACATACCGTTTCAGACCTTAGCAGCGTACTACCATACATGTCTGTAACGCTCTGCAAGGCATACGTACCGCATGCGTACTCAAGTGCTATGGCAGCTATCTAAAAGGTACGGTGGATCCGAACTATGTCGTCGCATTGATCTGAACTGTTGACATGTACATTGCACGCCAAGCTATCTTCTTCCGTTTGTTCTTGGTCGCCGTAAGCAGTTCCGGGGTCGATGTTGAGCGACGTGTTTGTACAGGGCTGGTCCCCTTCAGACGGAGGAACGTGAGTGTGAACGTCTTAAAGATATCGAAGGTGATAGAAATCAAAGTGGCGAAGGTAAGGGTTGAGGTAAAATCGTCGATAACAGAGTCAGGGCCCCATACGTGATTGATCGTGCGACCGAAGTGAAGTATTAGGCGGCAAGAAGAGAAAAGTTCGGATGCTGTGATAATAGACGCGCACTGCCGATGGTTACGGGAGGAAAAGGACGTATGGAACATGCCAAGGTTGTTATCGAATGTACCCAACAGTTTGAACCGATGCACACAGAGCAGCGGTTCGCGAAACGAACCGTGATGGCAGTGTTCCGGAAGTCGGAATATAAGACGGACTGGGCAACTTGAAGTCCATCAATGGGTCCTTTCGATGGGTCGCCTGGGCGAATGCGAACCAGAACGGTACTGAATCGACCAGGCGCAGCTGTCTTGATACCGCGAGTAGTGACTCGGCCACGTTTGGCTTTTGTCGCGATGATGGTATCCTTGATAGTCGATGTCGAGACCTCAGGTATTTGGGGCAAGGGTGGATGCAACTTACGGCGGTAAACTGGAAAAGTGGAGAGATTCAATGGCAAAGGAGAAGCAACGGACCGTTCGTCGAGCGTTGATCATGATGGGTAATCCTGTTGGGTATTCCGGGGGGCGGAGCAGAACCTAAAGAAATAAGAATGTCAGTAGTTTGGTGATGCGCACCAACGCCTCAGCATCAGACCAGTCGTGCTCGGTTTCAGAACCATCTCGCATTCTGAAGGGATCCAAAGTCGAGGCCGTCGATTTCCGAGTCAGAACCGACGGTCTTCCGTGACCATACAGCTATACTCGTCGCTGCCGTCTTCTGTAGACCCATCGAGATCGAGAGCGTCGTCTCCAGCACCAAATGCTGGTGCTCCGAGTTATCGCGATCGAAGCAGTCTGCGGTTGAATCGTCGATGTCCGCACAGTCTCGGGAACGAAGCGGATGATCTGTAACGTCAACCAGTTCGAGATCAATGTCAGGAGTGGTGTACTTAGCATCTTCAGCATCACCGAGACCGAGAAACTCTGTGTCTTCGTTATTGTATCCTTCATAATTGTACGCAGCCTCGAGCATCGTACTTGACAATGGACGACGGTGTTGGGACGACGTCGGCCGTTCTGATGGTCCACAATCGTCGCTGATTGGCTGCAGGTGAGGGCGTCCCAATTTCGACCGGCCTATTATTGCAACAGCGGCAGTAAACCGCTTGGCCTATCGCGTCTTCAATGCGTTCGAGAATCTGAGTGCCGTTGATTGAGGGTGAGTAGTAATACCTGCGGTAGGTCGAAATCTCGTCCGAAATATGCGGCAGGAGGGATCCGAAGGCGCAAAGTGAATCCATGTAGCGTGTCGCGGTGGAATGTTTGAAAAATGCATTGTTGCAGGCGTTGTCGAAGTGTACAAGTCGCAGATTGGAATTCGGATTGGCAGCCATAATGCGGTCGACGAAATCAACGAAAGTGTTGTGAGGGCGAGACGGCGTAACGTGCGGACGGCGGTGAATGTTGAACGGTCGGCGGAATTCGGATGTACGGCGGCTGTGCGTTCAAGGCTAGTTAACGAACGATGAACGCGAGAGACATGTACCTTGGTGTTGGCCTACGATGGACTGAATCGGAAGCAAACCTGAAAATCGAATTGATCAGCAAAAGATACGGTCGAAACGTGCACCTTGAATCTCGAATCAATGTTGCGCCCAGTGAGTCATAATATGAGTACGTGGGTGATCGAAAAGTGGGCGGACGCCTATATAGCGCAAAAAGTCATGCTGAGCGCGTCGTAAAACGAGGAGTTGGGGAAGAATGAGGGGTACCGGTAAGGGCTTGCGTTAGCAGGCGGATCGGCCATATCCATATAGAACTTGAAGGTAGCTAGGTAGCATAGAACTTGAACTGGAATGGGGTCGGATGACAGATTGGGGACGAGATGGCTTAGATGTTTGTATCCAACTTGATCGTAATCAGATTTAGTTCACGATCAAGGTATTTTTAAATATACGTTCAAGACTTACCTCGAGATATAGGTTGCAGTTATGACGCCGAGTGGTAGCAGCACTAGTGTGCTCCACGTTTGATGACCTGTGCAGCTATTAGTTGCTGCTATTTGTCCTTTTTCCTTTTTTGATTTTTCGTTTTAAACACAACTCACAAATTTCGATGCGACGTGCTGGCTTTATCGATGATAGTAGCAGTCCAAAGTACACAGTATGAATCCATCCCTTGCGATCTCCCTAAAACACACGGTTAGGCCGTCAAATATATCTCGAAAAAGAGCCACTTACCCATTCCAGGCCTACCAGCAGTGACGCATCTCCACAATAATCCAACTTCCCCTCATGTGTCCTGCCTTTGTGGGCGTTCGCCTATAACTCACGCACACGCCGTCGGGGATCCAGACGGCATAAATGTCTCTCAAGCCATAGAAATAGAACATATAAAGAAACGGACTTACTTTTGTTTTTTTTCTTATTCCGATTGCTTGAAGCTTGTTCATATGCCCACCCGCGCCTACCTTCCTCCAACGATATCCGATGAAGACGCCTGATTCTTTCTTCGAACCGACTTGAATCCGTACAGGCATCCCGCGCTGCAAGAACCATGAGGCAGGGAGGTATAAACGACGACGAAAATCAGGCTTACTGATAAGCGGGTTGCGATAGGGACTTGTATAAGAGGCATCCCTTCGCGATCCGCGAGTCTTGGCTTGGGAATGAGCGGGCTATCGTGCATGTTGAGGATAGAAGCAATAAGTAGTCAGTATAGATGAAGGAGAGGTTGGTAAGATATTGGCGAACAACACCTTCACTGGCATGTATTAAAACAGATGCATACAGTAAATGGAAAATGTATCTGTTCCGAGTGTAGAAAATGTGGCGGCGCGTTGCTGCAATATCGTACAGGCTGGTGTAAGTACTAGTTCTAAAAACACATTCAAGTTCAAGATCTGATCGAACAAAAATAACTTCGAAGGATAGGTTGACTGAGCCGTGCGGCGTGCGAGACGCCGTTAAGTACATTAAAACTCCGCATCAAACTTGACTCATGATGAAATTCTTACGCTTGAGTGCTGGGATCTGCCCGGCACGCATTCTTGAGGTACTCGGTGAGTAACTCCCATGCTTGTGCTTCCCCTCCTCCGTCGCTAACCATATTCCTAGATGGTCTAGATCTAAGTGCTGCGATGATGTTTTTTGGCGGTGAAAGCGCACGATCCTGTTCTCCGATGTGGTTGTGACGGCTGTGGCCAGAGGGTCTGGGCGGTGAATACCCACGGATGGACGGTCGCGCTGGGATGGGGCTCACAGGTACGTGAGCATTGTACTCTACTCGGGGTGGCGTCTCAGACGTCATCCATGGTGCACTGACCGTGTACTTCGGGGGAGGACGACTGTTATCGTTCTCGGCACCTTTGATTGTAGGGCGATCTTACAGGCGGTGGCGTGGATGACACAGCGGAAAAGGTTTGTTTGTATATTTTCTGTTGATTTTCGTAGCTGATTATATGCTGCCGAAGGGTATTCGTTATTGTCTCATGACTGTAACGGGCAATCACGACTCTACACGGCTCGAGTCAGCACCCAATGCTCAACAAGCCCAACTCCACGAGCTGACAATGGACGATCCATATCATCAACGTTTGCGAGGCCTTGTGATGCCGTAGGGGAGGGTAGTCGATAGGTACCATAGCGCATGCCTCTCGTTTTCTTGCTTTTTCGCGGTATTTGCCGAACGTGGTTTGACAATGTCCGTCCGTAGTGCCCGCTAAACATGGATACATGGATAGTCCTCAATTCAGTGGTCATCGGGACTATTCTCTTCTGGAACGTCCTCGACGCTTGTTCCAACGTCGGTCCTGCGCGGCGGCCACCCCTAGATGGTTTTGTATCACATCAAAAGCCTCCTCAAGGTGCTGATCAGGGAGGTATGCTTGTCGAACGCCATTGGTACGTCGTGCGTTTCGTCGAGACCATCCAAGTCAGCTGGCTGATCCACCGCTGCACTTCTTCAGGAATTCTGTATGTCGTTGTGCAAACTGGAAAATGAGAGAGTGCAGACCCCTTGCCAATCGCAGAGCCACCTTGCAGAATTCGCACTGATGCATTAGAAAGATAGGATTGGTATGTCGCATCGCACGAGTTCACTTCGTATGTCGTATCGCCGCACGTCACATTCTGAACTCAGCTGATACGAACTACAAAATTTTCAGTTGCTCTTTTCAACTTTGCCCATCTTTCTACGGTTCCCCAGCGACTCGTCGATGGCACGCTCTCAAGTCATCCCATTTGAAGAGGAAGATATTGACGCGGAGCTGCCGAAGTCAAAGAGGAAACCGAAGGCTTCCGAAAAAGTTCAACATGCGAGTACGTCGTCAGAATTCCTGACTGTTTTTCCATAGTTCATCGCAGCTCCGTCTTCAGCTAGGGAGAACCTTCACAAGGCAGAGTGACTGTTGAAGATGCAAAGGAAGATCGTGAGCATGAAGAAGGCTCAGGGTGGGACCGTCATGTTCTTTTGTTAAGCAGCCGGCTAATGATACAAACAGCAAAGAAGGGTCGTAACGAAGAGTCTGACAAGCCCGAATCGGAGAGTGAAGACGAGGATGAGGACAGCGTCACATTCTCTAGCTCGGTGCGGCGTTACTTCTTACTGCGATGCAGTTTGTCTCACAGTTGGACAGATCAGATCCCTTAAACCCATTGCCATACCTCAAGCCAAAGTAACTGAAATCCGTCGCATCGACCGGAGGAAGGAGCTTCCCACAAGCCAGTCTACAATTTCGCGTCGAGCCTTTGTGGATTTGCCTGTAACATCATTTCACATAAGCTTCCCATTCAACATGGCTACGCCAAGTGGATGAGGCGACCATAGCGGCGATCGCCGTCTCGCTAATAATCATCAACGCCGTCGACGCGGAATAAACGATCTTGCTCGTTGTCAAGTGCTACCACGCCGCCGCCAGTACAAACCAAGACGTCGAAGCCGCAGCCTTGTGAAGCGTTACTCCGCACTGGCCTCGACGTAACCAAAGTTCAGGCTTCTTCGCGCCATAAGTGAGTATGAGATGCTTATTTGCACTCGAGACGCCTTTCCTAGCCTCGGCGTCCGCGTTCGGTGGGCGGAGACCTGCTTCGTCAAAGCACGAGCATTTCACCATACGCTTATTAGCTTTGGGCTTGAGAAGGTATACCTTTGTTCTTGATTGACTTCAAATCAACTAACACGTGATCTAGATACTTGCTTTCGATGGCCACGAGCGATAGGTCAAGGATAAGCCGAAGGTTTGTTCTCGCTCATTCTCTTGTAAAAGATGTTTGTTGATGAGCTATTCTAGTGCAGGTCCTGGACTCACACGTCTGGAGTGTAATTGTCGTCTCCATGCGCTGGGAACATCTTCTCTCGATTGACCACGTCTAAAAGCTACTCTACCCCCAAGTCGATACGAGTGCGGATGGGAGACGATTGTTGCGTGCCCCGCCGTTCTTCATCTTGCAGGGCGATAAGGGGTTCCAGGGCGAATTTTTCTCTCCCGGCTGCGAGGCTGAGCGTGGGATATCGTTCTTTGCCCAGAGCCTGACACCGCAGATCCCGCCCCCGCCGGTGGATGTGATGCCGACGTTCACGGCGCTGACCCCCCGTTACAGTTAGAAGGTGTGTTGCTTTCCGGGTCATTCGGTTGACGTTTCGTTTACGAATGGCTTATAGACTCTGCTGTCGTTGTGTGAGATTATTCGCGAGAACCAGAACACTCAACTTACGCTGCTCGAGTACCCCCAGCAGCTGTACACGATCAAATGGGAGAACTTTGTGAAGGATACCAAGATTCTTGCGGAGGAGTCGGCGATGTTCAACAGGCCTAACCCCTTCGCTAATAACGAACAGGCACCGTCGAAGACGGACGCCCTTCCGTTCTATTTCATTGGGTTTGAGAGCGCCACACTAGAGTTCACTTACACACGCGGAACGTCACCAACGTAGGGGCTTGGGCTTTGGCACGATCCTGAACTTCCCGACGAAGATTGGGACTGGCTGGGGGAGCAGACGTTGAGTCGCGAGTATCATTATTTGGGCACGTGGTTGCCTATCGATCGGTTCTTGATGTTCTGTTATGGACGCCAGGGGTTCCATATCAACAATATGCTTGTGAATTTGTGTCATCGTCACTCGTACGTCGCATTCTCTTTTATTATTTGACTTAATTTGCTTACATTCCTTTTAACAGTCACTGAACTCGCTGATCATCTGCGACATGGATGCAGGACGGTTTATTGGTGGGCGGTTAGGCATTGCAGTATCGGTGTTTCCTTGGTCTCCACGATCTCCTTCCTGCCGCTCCTTCAAGGTATGCATTGCTTTAACTTCATGTGATCTTATTGACATATTGTTGCCTTTTTTCAAGACTGGTTGCGGGGAATGTGGAATGCGACGTCGTTTTAGAGAAATTTTCGACACGATCTCCACCATCTCGTGGTGCATAGTCTCGAAACCAGCCGTTACGGATTGGTACGCCGTTCGGGTGTGACGATCACCATAACCTCAACTCGCTCTTGCTCTCAACCTCCTCTAGCAATAGGGACTTCCTGGAGTCCTTCGCCGCGCCAACTGCAGGAATACCCGCGTCCTTAACCCTCATCCTCGCACCACCCTACCAAACCGACGGCCTGTCCATTGACTTCGTGCACCCAAACGTCAGCCGGTGTGCAAGAACGCGGGTCGGCAGTACGTGTATATCTGTTTTTCCTCTGTTAGTTCTAAGCCTAAACGTCAATGTTATATCGGAACAGATCGGGATGTATGGAGCGATAGGGCGTTAACGAGTGTTCGTCCTGGGCCGACTTGGGCAGGCAACGTGTGTAACAAACTGTGTATTCGACGCAGACTTGTCTAACGTCGAATACGTTGGGACTGATAGGAGTTGGTGACTGGGGTTCGGTGTGACACTCGGTGTGACATTGGCGACGTGAGCTTGTTCGAGAATGGCCGGATAGTAGTGGCTGCAGGGGCGGCTGGAGCGCATCGTTGCGTGCCAGGAACATTTTTATATTGGGCAATAAATACTAAATGAAAATTTGATTCATTGATTCTATCCCTACCAATACCAATATCCCAGAACACGACGTGTGGGATCAGTGAACGTCATAGAGGAGCAGCCTATGTTTTCGTCCGCTAGTAGACCGTGACGTCCGGATTTCTGCTGTCGTCGGTTGTTATTGGTTCAACTTAACCACTGATCAGATCGTAACAAGCCTTCTGCCAGTGTACAATTGCACGGCCTCGTCCTCACGCTATGGGACCAGACGCAAATCGGTTCCTTCGAGTCCCTGAACTGGTCGATCTTCTCCTAGACGAGTTTATTACGGAGGAAAATGGTTGGACTCGACAGGAGTCCCAGAGGGACATCCTAACCGTTGCCTGTATCTGTCGAGTGCTTGCGGAACCCGCGCTCGATTTGCTATGGAAGCGATGGCAGTCCAGCCTGATACCCTTACTTCGATACATTCCAAGAGATTCATGGATTATCAAGGAGGAGTCTCGAGGAAAGTCAGGACTGAACGACATGGCAAGTCACTTGTTTTGCCTCCCCATGGCATATGTATGCTGATGTCTCTCAATAGGTATTCACAGGCAGTCCGCCTGGTCAGGGTGACTGGAAGAAGTTCAAATCATATGCCAGACGTATGACACGGCTGGTCATCGGCTCTGACCCGGATGCTTACCATCCCCACCAAACCCCCAAGATCGCCAATCATGACTTGAAGCAGGTCTTTATGACGGAAATGTTCCTGCTCACTCTGCTGGGCGGTGGCAGTACCGTGACTCAATCAATGGGCTTGACCTTTCCCCGACTTCGCATTTTCCTTTACGACTATAGTCACGAAGAGCGCGTGGACGATCAGGCATTCGACAATCAATCTCTGCTTGTACACTATCCGGAGTTCCCTGCTCCGTTATTTTCCCATCTCTCAAATGTCCACTTTCTGGATTCACTTGACGTTGCGTTTTGGGACAGCGCCTCCCCCCCCCCACCCTACGACCCAATCCCTGCGTTCCAACAGTCCTTTCGCTTACTGCAGCTCATCGGCAGCGTAGAACGTTTCATGGAAGTGTCCTCTAGCTTTCCTCCTACCCCTCTTTGTTCTGTCACCTTCCTATTCACCGACGACCTCCAGGAGTGGTCTCTACGTGATCTTTTGAAATCCCTGAAAAAACACTCTGAGCTGAAAAGCCTTACATTGGAAGTCCACGACTCGGCAGACACGTGGAATTACGATTCGGCTGGAGTTGTATGCCTCACGAAGGCGCTCGAACCGTTAAAGGCGTTCTCAAGGCTAGAATTCCTCAAGGCTAATCCACCCCACCGATTTCGGTCCTTTGGTATTGTACCTCTACGAAACTTGGTAGCTCACTGGCCAAACATAACCCACCTCGAGTTGGGCCACTCCAGCAATACCAGCGTTGATTGGGATGACTCCGATTACGAGGAGAATGAAGATTCTGATGCAAACACTGTATCGGGGGGGGGTGAAGATCCTGATGAGATCAACTCCACGGACGATGAAGATTCTGACGAAGAGGACAACGGTCAGGATCAGGGTACTGAACCCAAGATACACCTCTCACAGCTTGTTACGATTGCGGCCTATTTGCCACAATTGGTGGTCCTTAAGATCCTTTTTATTATGGATCCCAATGGCCTTTCCAGTCGACCTTATGAAGGCAAAAATACAATGATTCAGGAATTTGGCACTCCCTGGGGAGACTTGGATTTGGGAGCGGTAGTTGATGTGGCCCTCTTCATTGCCAAGGCATTTCCTAATTTGCACACCATGCAGTTGACTGATCGTGTCCGCCAGGAATCGAACTGGAAACGCGTCAAAAATATGTTGGACCATTGATTAGAAA
>JABCKH010000150.1:0-32906 GCA_018851285.1 Lyophyllum semitale | reverse complement strand
TGTCCGCCACCGACGCTGAGTCAGCACGTAGACCCTCTTTTCGGATCACCCTCGTTCCTCAGGTTCTCCGAAAACGTTACCTCCGTTCACTCTTCGCTATGCTGGATACACGCAGCTCACACGTCTCCTGTACCGACTGCAGAAACGGAGCCCAATGACACTGCAGAGAGCAAAGAAAGTGGAAGACGGTCATAGCCAAAGTCTGTGCATTCTTTTTCTCGCTTTATCGAGGATTTTGGCCGATTTTTTTGTGCGAAGATGGTTGAACTATGGAAGGAATGGATAGTCACGAATATTAGGTTGTTCAATCAAGTAAGCTGTTCTTTCTTCCTCTCTCAATGATCAATGGCTCATTGACGTTTCTCATACTTAGGACGCTCGTCAAACTTCCATCATTGCTGAGCGCTGAAGCGTCACACGTTGTACCTGCTGCGGCGTCCAACTCACGGCCTCGTTTTTCGAAATTCCATTTGCTGGGACGGTGTTATTCTGGAGACGAGCCCATGCTGCTCCAAATGGGCATTCAATTTGCACTGGATGGGCTCGGTCCGGTCTTTTACGATATAATGCAGGTATGTGGCTCTTTCTTCACTCTATCGTTCGTCATTTGAACTTCAATCTTACCAGCTCGTCGATACGATCCTGCACGACAGTCATAGCCAGTGGCCTTTCGCCCATTTCCATAAAATCTGCTCGCCATCGAGGTCGATAAAGTACCCCGGTTGCCGTTCGCCGAGCCACAGCTAACGCCCCCGGGCTTCAGGTTCTCCGCTCGCGTGACTGGATTCATCGACTTCACACTTTATAGCGTGGCTGAGCTTAAGATAGCGACACAAGCGCCTGCCGAGTGGGACTCGGGCATCTCGGCCGGGCTTTTGTTCAACTACGAGACGGACCGATGAGACTTTCGGCGACGGATGGATACTTTTCGTTCATAGCGTGCCGCCAATCTTCGTCTAGAATGTGATAGAATCTAGTATCGCGGTTGGAGTTAGCGCTCGAGTTCGGCAAGTCTATCATGAGATGACAAAGGTATGTTCTTCCTGGATGCTATACCTCCCATCTAACCGTCTGACTTTACCAGTTCCTCGATATATTCTCGTCCTCTGGGCTTGGCTGGCGGCCGCCATTGGTCGTCGGCAGCTTCATCTACTTCGACCTATGCCGTTTCTTCCCCGCCACACCCTTGCATTCCCTGCGGGTGACGCCTGAATCGGCTCGCTACGACACCAAAACTGGGCTCTTTACGATCAGCTACCGTACCCCCAGCTCAACCCCACCCTTTCCTTACTTCGTCCTCCCGGCTACCCTCCTGCTCGCAGGGGACATCGATAACATTTCTCCTGGACGGACCATAGCCAAACCACAAACCAGCCCAACACCCCTAGATTCGGAGGAGAATGTGAACTTACTTGACACCGTCGCCGTCATGTCGTACCGCCCATGGAAGCCTAACACGGTGGAGGATCTGGTTTTCATCGAGGACGCCCTGCCAACGTCTCGGGTGGTAATATTGGAGTGGGCTGTATCGAGTTAGTTGACTCTATGATGGTTTCATGAAGGTACAGTGTCCTTCCTCCATCCTATATTCTTCATCTAACTACCTGCCCGGACCAGCTCCACGCTATCTTCTAGTGTTCCATGCGCATCGCTGGCAGCCGCCAAGGTCGTTGTACTAAGCGTATCGGATTTCGGTGACAACACCAACATGAGTTCGAAGACAGAGCGAACTTTTACGGCCTTACTCGGCGGTTCGGACCATAACCGGCACTTTGCCTCGTCGATTCAATACTGCTCACCCTCCCACTTCCTCTCGGCGGGATCAGTGGGGTCTTTCAGCTATGCGACAGCGAGCGGGTGCATGACGGCCGAGGCGGTCCTCTGTCGGTTTTGAAACGCGGAGAACGAGGCGGGTGAGGGCGAGGGCGATGAGGGTCAGCAGCAGTGGTTTGATGCATAACCGTCGACAACCGGGTTGAGCCATGTGGGCTGGAGATAGTCCATGCCCGTTCGTGCAGCATGCGCAACCCCGTCCGCTATGGAAGCCGCTGCCGCAACCAGGAGGCCAAGGATAAGGACTTAGGAGGGAGAGGAGTGCTCAGTGTTTCAACTCTGCACCGCCGGCGGCCCCACCCGTCGCCCAACGGGTACTTGAACGACGGCACTGCCGGACCGAAGACCCGCCTCGCCTTTCTCCACATTCATAAGCGCCCTATCGTCTCCCTGCTCTGGCCGCCATTCCTATCTCTTCTCCCGGGGTACGAGCTTCTCATGCTTACGGAAGCGGTCTCGTCGACTACCCGGACCTTTCCCTTGTAGCGCTCGTCGTTTACACTCCAACTTCCGCTTTGGGGGATGTCGCCATCCAAAGGAGGGTGAAGGTGAGGCGGGTGGTGCAGGTTGGGCTCGGACGGTGGCATGAGGCTGGAATCGACTTCAGCGCCGTGTCGTTTCGACGTACTGGCGTTAAGGCCGTTCGGTGCCACTCATCAATGTCTTTCTCAATCGCCGGAAGAGCTCCGCCCCTAGTCACCCATTGTTATCAGATCGCCTTTACCTCCCGTTGCACAACCTTCCTAGTGCAGTTGGTTGATAATCTCCTTACGATTCTAATCCTAACCCTAGGGGGGTGGAGGGATGAAGTCTGACGTCCTTTCTCCACCCCACCTCTGCAACGAAGGGGCCGGACGACAAGGGGCTGATCTTTCAAGCTTCTGCACATTCCTGTCAGTGTCTGCATACCATATGATTTAGCTCTCGATCTTATATATATTCGTATTGATGGGTGTTGTTCTTCGTTATTAATATACACTCTATCTACAGCCTGAGTTGACTCTCATCGTACGCAAACACCATACCATACTGTACGCTTAAATATACCCAACTGATCGATTGTTTCTCTCCGAATCCCTTATTCCAGCGCCGGTGTTTTACGGGAGGAACGCCTTCTTTACCTAGCGAGTATTCTGTCATTATTTTTGATGCATCGTGTGGCCGCTCCGTGACGGACCCGACAGGCGACTTACGCGTGGCCTCTCTTCTCTGTGCTTCTGCCATCATCTACTCTTCAGAACTTCTGTGCATAAAGTAAGTCCAGAAGCATAACATTTTCACGCTTTATACGGTTAACCATCGAACTCTAGTACAACTTATGGCTGCTAATCAACTTCCAAAACTTCATACATTACGCCCTCTCGAATATCTTCACCCGCTAGAGTCGACTGCAAGACGATCCGACATTCTTGTTTCCGATGGGACGAAACGTGAACTTGAAGAAATGCGGCGCACCGTTCAGAACGAGGTAGATCGCCTTGATCAGGAGATCACCCAGTACGAGGTTATCATCCAAAGGCTTCACGAGCAGCGTACCGCCTGCACTTCACGCATCGCTGAAATTACCTGCGCTATTGCACCCCATAAGTATCTACCTCCCGAGATTCTGTCAAGGATATTCTATCTGTGCGAAGACGGTTCTTCCGTCATAGTTCCTCCCGGCGCGAAGGGTATCGGAAGGTGTTGCTGGGTTATAGGTCGTGTCTGCGCAAGATGGCGCCAGATAGCGTTGAGCACGCGAGAACTCTGGGAATCTATCACAATCGGTGCATTTCCTTACGATGAAAGTTCACCATATATGGACGAACGAAACCGACTTATTGCTATCTATGCGGAATCATTTTTTCACCGAGGCGTGCGCAAACTCACGATCGACCTGCGACCCGCGAGCCTGTGGAAGAGGAGGAAGCTTCCACAGAAGCCACTACTACGAATGCTCTATCAATATGCTAGTCAATTGAAAGAGCTATCGTTTTCGTGCTTCTTACCTTTCATGGAAAGCATGCTCGGCTTACCCCCACCTTCGTTCGACATTTTGACTTGCGTTACGATCATCATTAGGTCACGGCGGGGCGGGGCTGTAGCTCCCAACCGGACTCCGATTCTTCCCGCTGAGCCAGCATTGTTTAGGAACTCCCCTTGTCTAACTAGTCTTCACATCAAGACTTTAGGAAAGGATTCCCATGATCTACGACTCCCGAATTCTGGCAACGCATGGTCGCATCTGACAACGATCTCGTTCGGAAATAGGATATTTATCAGTCGGGCTGAAATCCATTCGTTCTTGGCTCAATGCCCCACGCTCACAAAGTGCACACTGAAGCTTTGTCGTGCAGAAGATAATCCACATGATGCGGATGCGATTTCGCAACATCGCAACAACATAGTTCTATCCAATCTCCAAGTGCTGGAAATTACCACAGCTGTTCAGCCTTCTTCATTCCTCCAGCCTCTAGTCCTTCCGTCATTACGATCCTTCGATATGTACTGTCACTCACCCGTTGAATGCGGCCGAGATAAGGGCCTCATACCATTCCTCAGCCGTTTTGGAGGCATCCTTGAATGCCTCACGCTGAATTCGCGGATCCAACCTCAACAACTGGAGCTCCTTCTTACCTCACTCTCGCCGTCTCTGCGCGAGCTCGATATATCTTTATCTGCGATTGACGCTGTGATGCTTGGGGGCATCGCCAATGGTAGCCTTCTGCCTAAGCTCCATTCAATCACTTGCCTGATCAATACTTTGGAATTGCTTGACGCATTTGTCAACATTGTTGACACTCGATGGGGAGTGGAAGACTCTTCTACCGCCAACATCAGGACGGCGATTGCCAACGCTGATATTACGTATGGAAGTGACCTCTGGGTGGAAATGGAACAACGTATCAATGACCTGAACACGAAATACCGGGATCACGGTAGATGTATTGAGATCATAATGGACGACGATGAATCTTAATGAAGGTCTGTGACGAATTTGGAGATTTAGCATACACTTTCAATGACAGTTGAGCAATTATTGCACCGGACGATACTGACCCTAATACCTGCAATACGTGATAATCCACAGCCGACCACCTGTGATGAGATCAGTTTCTGAGTCGTTATCCGAAACACAGCAACTCACGTAGTATTTACCGGGCCATCTCTCAGGGCGCTACACAGAGGATGTTGCCTTGGGGAGTAAAAGCCGTGGAAGAAACAAATTTAGAACAGGAAAGTGACTGCGTCATCCAATATCAAATCGCATTCATGCTGCTTCATGAAATGTCGACAGGGCAGCAACAACGTCGAACCCCTGCTCGCGCGCCTTGAAGCTCACCCTCAGTCACATCGTTCTCGTTCCATACCCATTTGTGTTTCATGAGAAAACGCTGGCAAAGCCACGGGAACATGATTCATACAGAATACAGTATACGATTCCCAATGAAAATTCAGGAAAAACTTACTCATCTTCAGAAAATGGGAGTGTATCCCCGAATATCCTGCACGGCTCCTGGTAAAAGGTCAGCGACATAGTAAAAACGGCCCCTAAGCTGCCTATAGGTGAACACACATGCCAAAAACTCTTTGATCGTCGTTCAGACGTGCTCCAATCAATGCAAAATCAATGTGCGAATAACGTAGAAATTTTTAAGTCAGTTCTCATTTTTCTACTCAGAATTAGGATCTCGCATAGGAAAATTGTGAGCGTACAGAGTGATGGTGGACGCTCGAGGAAATGATAAGCTTTGGCGATTGTTCGGCGACAAGGATCACACGGCGGAATTCGGAGCTATTTTTTCTCTTGTCCACCACAACCATTGTTCACTCTTTCGTCTCGAGTTACCTGAGCTGTGAACAGGCTGGCCAGAGTCGGTTCCAGAAGTCGTTCGCCTGGTGCATTCAACCTTTCTTAGCAGAGGTCTGTGCCTTTTTTCAATTCATTGGGAGTTCAGGCTGACTTTTGCGTGGGCAGCTTGAAAAAAATTAAAATATGTTCATTGTGCAACTCGCTTACACGAAGCTTGATATAAATGTCGGACAGAGACAGCAGTGGACATAACGTACGTTGACCTCTTTCTTCTTGAGGTACAGCGGCTCATCGACCTTTCCCTTAGGAGCATCGTCAGCAACTCGTCGTCAAATGTGACGCGCCGTGCCTGCCACAGCCAAACACGTTCTGTTACAGAAAACACATCCACAACGGCGCTCTCTGAAGCTGAAGGCATACATTCGCCAGGAAGACATTTTCGGGGGTATCTAGCCCATCCTGCTTCAGATCGGCAGTCGACTGCTGCTGCGCGGCCTCAATCAGAGCCCTTTTCGATGAAGGTATGAGGCCCTTTATTTACGATTACATTCGGAATCTAACGGCCGCCCAAGCTCTTTGTGCATCGAGGAACCTCCAAGCAACAACTGCGGCTACAACGCGAGTCCGAGAGTCAAGTTCCGTCTACGACGGTGCCCCCGATGTGCCTCTTGAGTACGGACGATAATATCTGGGTATTGGGATGGGAAGTTGGATCAAATATATGACGGTTTGATAATGGTATGCCGCCCTTCCTCCGTGTTACACCCGCCATCTAACCGGGGTCATCCAGGCCTCGGAGTACTTGTTCGACACGGCGATCTACCTTGACTGACGCCATTCATGTCCCACCATATTCTTGCGTTCCCTGCGGGATAGCACGCCGGAATCTGGTTAGGAAGACATCGCTACGGAAACTGCTGGTCCGGCGAACACTTCCCTGACTCCTCATTCCCCCACCTCCACTAGCGTCATGTCGTCCTCCTGCTCCGGCTTCCATTCTTCTCCCCCTTGGTAAACGGCCTTATTGACCACGGGGTCGTTTTCGTTCAGACCCAGCCTTCGCGCCTCCTGCCCAACTCTGCACAACTAGGTCCCGTTGCCGTCGAATTAGCTGGCGCCCCCGGGCTCGATCCCGGACCACCAGTCCACGATACTGAGTGGTGGATTGTACCCCAGCACGTTGATCGAGTCTTCCCCATGGGTGAGGCAAAGTAATGAGGCTTTCACTGCTTTACCTGCCTTGGATGCACGCCGCCGAAGTAGCTCTCGGAGTTGGAGGATGGAGACGATTTCCGAGCCAATGGCCCGGACGTAGAGGAGGGTTAAGGAACTTCGACACTAGGTGGATCTCTTTGTCGTCGACGTCAGGCGCCAGTGAGCGAGCGCGTGAAGGGGGTGGATACGCGACGGGTCGGGTGATCAACGGGGGTCAGTAGGAGGGGTTTGATGCATGGGGCCTCGTGGACCACCCCTATTCATCCATCCAGCTACATCTGTCAGTCCTTCACAAATCGAGTTGCCGCATCGTTCGTGAAATGACGCGACTGTTCAGTCGATCATCCAAGTAACTGACTTTGTTTCGTGTACTTTTTGGCCATAAGGGTCCCTTGGCATCGGAGCCATGAACATTACTGGCATCGTGTGAGCGCTGATTAGAGACCGTCTCCGTGTCCCTTACTCTGCACTGAACGCCGCTCCTCTGTATCTGGCTCCGCTCTCTCATACTTAGGCGTCGTACACCCCTATTCGGAACGACTTAAGTATCATGAGTCGTTGCATACGTGACACTTCATCTACATCCATTCTTGATCCAAACAGTAAGATCGTAGGTTTGCTTCTGATTTCCTAAGTACCTTATTTCATCACCTTCTCAACAAAATCAGCCCCAGATCTGGTCGGTTCGAACAAGTTTGACCTTCCCTGAACCGAGAACCGGACGGTTCGACTACCGAACCTGGGACCGAACTTTGGTCCGGTTCAGAGAAGTTCAGGTTTGAACTTCGCTTCGAACCAAACTCCTATTGATATAACGCTTACGTTGGCTCTCTATGACCTACCATATCTAGCTGTTGTGGAAACAGAAGCTATGAGAAGGTGACATAAATTTCGCTTATTTGTCGTGCGCGAGCTTCGAACCTTTCCTAACTCATCGAGATTACGAATTATGAGGAGGTCATACACCTGAAAGGGCCGCAGACCACACTCTGTCCCCACCGTTTAGCGTCGTTTTTCGTCAAATAAAAAGGTGTAGAGTATTCAAACTCAGTTCGTCAGCCCATATCGTAGAATCATCCTCGATGTCAGGTTCTGAGCTAACAGATTTCAAGAGGCCTAACCCCACCTCGACCTCCGGCTTTGGTCCTCGTACTATTCGTCGCCGCTGGTCACACCCCACTTTTAACAAGGGCATAAGTCAGGTGCGCTAGCCTTTCTGCTTGATTGTCTGCGAAGATATGCACTGACGCTCTACGGTCCACATAGTACAACGCGTTATCCTGGCATGGTAAGAGCCTCGCGCCGCCATGCCCTCGTTTGATGGAAAGTCAGGTGCGTTAGAGCTTCACGACCAGATTACCCATACTGACGTTCTACTTACATCAGTGTAGACCCATTTTTAGTTCTTCGTCCGCCGCCTCACCCATTTTTCGTCGTCAGGATGTACCAGTATGTGTTGAGCTAAATCATCTAGTTATCATTACTAATGCTCTACATCTGCAATAGAATCCTACGACCGAGGAAAAAATACGACGTGCGCGCGAGACGTTTGTCATCTGCCTGGCGGCCCATGCCATCTTCCAGCGCGACGCCGAGACTACCGCACGGGAACTCGAGAACATGGACGAGAACATGGAAAACACAGAACACGAACAGTACAAGCACGTTAAAATTCTGCACGACCTTGCAGAAATTCGTGTGAAGATCTGCAAACGTGCTTGGGATCAGTACGTACGGGTGTTTGAATCTCGCAACGAACCGGTTGTGCCGATGGCTGCTTACTTCTGTGCAACGAGAACCTTCCGGATCGACGATCTGCAGCGCAGTGGGCTTTTACCACCTTACCTCTGGGCTTTGTCGTTAGCATGATAGTAGTCACGACCCACCTTATCTTTCGTTGTTCTCTCCTGGTAGGTCTCGTACTATCGTTTGTGATTTCTCATTGATTCGAATTCTCGGCAGCATTGTTCTCACTATGTTATTCGGTGGATGAAGGACATAGGACGCGCGGACGAGTCAGATAAGCACTTTAACAAATGAGCATGATATCGAATATAATTTTTGATCTATAAGTCCCAGTTCTCAATGTGCTAGCTTTGTCTTACTGGAATGGTCAGCGTATGGGGTCTGCAAAGGACCCTACGTCAGTCTGAGAGATGACACGAACAGAGAAAAATAATAATTCGAGCTGATTGACGTGCTCTGGATTCATACATGTCACAACGGCCGTACTCACACACTGCGTTATTGGGCCGTTGAGATCCCAGAAGTGCTATCTCGTAATGACTATTCTGTTAGCATCCGTCTGCAAGAGAAAGTGCCACAAGGAAATCGCAGGAACAACTTGGAAACAAGAAAAAACTTTACACACTGGTAATGTTGTGTAGTAATTCAGGCTGCGGTGGTTGTTAAAACCAGGAGGACAGTGCGCTCGAACTGTAAGACTCGGAGATCAGAATGTAGTCAAAGGTAGTCAACAACGCGTAGTGGTCACGGGAGTGAACGCGTGCATCACGAGACTAGCGTGGCACCGTGTTTTTACATCCTTGCCTCGAAGAGATCTGAGAGTCGACACTCGTAACCTGCGCTCGCTCAAACGTCTGCTTGTTGATCCGACGTCTTTTTCGCTGCTTAGATCTGCATAGCGAGTCCCTTGAGTAACACCTTGCTGAGGTTCTATAGTAAGGTTGTCAGACCATGGGGTTCGATGTTGGTTCGATGGAAGCAACATTTGTGGCTCGTGGCACCATCGTGTAAGCTGTTCGAGTTTGAGCGTCACAGTCTTATCAATTTTTAGAGCTGTAGTTATGGAACCACACGTTCTTCTGTGGGACGCATGTGCAACTCCTGAGTGACGCTCATGGTCCTGGAGGACCCAAATCCGATTTGATATAGGTATGCCGCCCTCTATTTGCTGTTCTGCACGATAATTTACTACAGGCATTGCCAATGGTCGCAGAACCTCCTCTCTTGAGGCATTGCTCTTGGATTTGACTGACACAATAATGCTAAACCGATAAACGATGTTCGTCGTCTCCACCTTCTCTGCCCACAGTGGCTCCTCGACCAGAATTTAGGAATCCCTCAATTATCCACGTCATCCTTTACAAAACGGAGTCTATTTGTCCTCTTAATTACGCGCCTCTACCCTCTCCGGCGACTTCGATAGACCATACCCACAGTTTTACCCAGCCAAGTCCCCGGATTCGAAAGAGGCGACCAGTTCGCGAGAAGGTGGATCAGTTGACGCCAAAAGCATATCCTGCGTCACTGCTCAAGAAATCGCCTGCGGGAGATGCTGCTGAGCAGGCTGGATTCCGGTATACAGATGGACGTTTATGCAATGATGAGGAACTGATGAGACTTTAACAACAGTTAGAGACTCTATTTTCCGTCGACACGCGCAACTGACACGTTCATCAGATATTCTTCTGCTATTGAACTAGGCTGGATCAAGGTAAATCATATTTATTGCGATATGATGAAGGTATGTAGCTTTCCTCGATCCTGCATCCGTCATCTAATCCTTTATCCTCACCAGCTTCTTTCAGTCTTGTCTGCCTTGGTCCATGGCGGAATCATCTCCTTGCTCTGGCCGCCATTCGTATCTCTTCTCCAGGTGGTAAATCTTCTTATCATTACGGGACCGCTCTCGTCTAGGACCCGCACCTTGCCCTTGCCATCGACTGAACAATGCTCCCACCCCAGCTCTTGCTTCGGACTCCACTCGTCCTCCTTGCTCAGCATGAATTTCTCGCCGTATTTTTGATCACTAGGCCGTCCTCCATTATGCAACGTTCGCACTCCCTCCTGTTCGGCTGGATAACCGTGGGCTGTCGCTATACGAGCTCAACCCCGGAAGCACGGCTACACGCAGCTGAACTCGAGACGATCCCCTCCAAGCGCTTCTGGAAGAGACAGTAGAGTGGGCTGCTCATCGAGTTTTCTTCTGGGTATAAGGCGGCGCTGTGGGACTTCCGGCAATCCACTGTATACCCCGCTACCTTACAGCATGAATCAATCTCGTGTGGTACTTAAGCTGGCGCCGGGATCGTAAACTCTAGAAGACCTAAAGAACGGGGCAAAACCACTACATAACGCATTGAAAGATGTACAAGGCAATATTGTTCCCCCAGTTCTTCAGAATGTACAAGTTGCACATAATAGAAGATGTGCTTCCAGCAGAGAATATGTAGTAAGATGGCGAAATCAAAGCATTCGGTATTCTAGGCTAGGTGGGGTATGAAGGTAGCCCATTGTACCGCCTTATAGGCATCGGGAGGCATATCTCGGAGAGCGAGGAAGGGGAGAACAAGAAGTAGTACACGGGCAATGAAGTATGCAATGGATGCAATGATCAGCAGACCACGCATTATAAGTCTGATAGCGCCAAGTTTTAGAGGCGACCCGTGGAGACCGACAATGATGCCAAAAATCAGTGGAAAAGATGTGATGACCACAGAGGAAGCGCGCCAGATAATCTTCTCCGCATGAGATGGAAACCCGAATGACCACGCAAGGCAGTGGATAGCTCCAAAAACAGACCCAACAAGGATCATCAAAGGCATTATCCAGTCGCCATTGATATCGTCCAACTCTATCGCATAGAATGTTGGTACTTTCATAGCTCCAGAGCCATTATGCCAGTTTTGATTAAACATCATACTGAGGATCGACATCGTTATTGCTGTGAGGAATAATAGTGCCCCTGCTGGTACAATCATTAAACACCAGAGAATCTGAGCTGTCATGTGAAGGATGGAGTGAACCATGCGGCTTAGCCTGGTCGTGAGGTTGGAGTTTTCGATAGCTTCAGGGATAGCGGGTGACAGGGTAGATAGTTGAGCTGGTGGAGGCTCGTTGTCGACATCAACACTTCTGGCTGCCTCTGACCTGAAGCCTGTACCGAGTTGTCCCTCCTTCTCCTCCTCGGGCGACGGGGTAGATAGTATAGCTAGCGGAGGCTTGTTGTCAACATCAACACCTCCGGCTGCCTCCGACCCGAAGCCTGTACCGAGTTGTCCCTCCTCTTCCTCGGGCAACGGGGTTAATGGTTTAGCTAACGAAGGCTCGTTGTCGGTATCAACACCTCTGGCGGCCTCTGACCTGGAACCTGTACCAAGTTGTCCCTCCTTCCCCTCCCCTGTTTCGAGGGAAGCCTCCAAAGTTCTCGTTGTTGGTGGCGCCTTCAGATACACGGGAATGGCGCATCCGACATTCTGCGGTTTGTTCCACCAGAGATAGTAAGTGACAATGTTTAAGAGTGTATATGCGAGGGTCATAATTTCGAGTTCCGTGAACGCTAGCCTTTGAGCCCTACGCGCTATACATTGAGCAAAGAACCATGACGTCTGTAGAACAACGATGCCTTTCGAAACAGCATCGCCTTTACTCCTGTCCTGGATTTCCTTCTCTGATATACAGTGTAATTCAATGTCCTGAGCCTTCAGCCGTCTGCAGAACTCTTCTGGAAACAATGTATAACTTTTGTCGCCGTCGTGGAGCATGAAACCGCCCATTTGAGCGAAGAATCCATGTGTCTTTGTCCAACTAAGGGCTGAGGGAGTTGTCACAACATTACTAATTTCGAACAAGATCTCAACATACCGCGGAACTCATCACTGTTCGCTAATACTCGAGCGCCGTTCCACTGTCGAGCAGCACACATTACCAGGCATTCTGGTGCCAGTAATGCACTGAACATTATTCTGATACGCCGCCGGGTAATGACCCATGTTCCATCAGTAGGAGCAGGGATATTGGGATGGATGGCGACCCATGTACACGCGAAGAGGGTTAAAAGACAGCTCCAGATGATATCCCACTTTGTCCGGTATTTTCCCAGCTCCTTACAAGTCGGTTGCGGATCCTGTGTGATGTCGAAGGGGAGAGGAGCAGCATGAGCATTCAGTGCAAGAAGAAAGCGAATGACCAGCAAAAGTATCATGGTCGTGGTGTATTCGATGAGAACGCTTCATAGGTTTGACGCACGGCGTTTATACACTTCACTGCCTTCAATCTGACATAAGATCCACCAGTGACCAGGAATGCCCAAACCCAGGGGGCTGGCAGCGGAGAAATCCGTGAAATCCACTGGTACGTACCCCCTCCGTGGGAACTGTTCAAGCCGAAGCCGGCAAGTGGCAAGCGATCAATATCGATCAAACTATCAACGCGCGATATTTAGTTGCATTCTACCCTCATCTACTATTCCTCTCTACAATTACAGCGCTAGAGTCTGAAGTTCGCAACTTTGGTGGTCATAGCTCCTTTTTCTCTTTCCAACGCGCTCGTCCTGCACTGGCTTCGAACTTCGCCTGCTATCCTCCTCGATTGCCTCCTACCTACCACGGGCGGTGGCTCCTGCCGTTCATCCCTCTTGACGCTTGGTTGTGACTGCGCCGAGACTGAACACATAGCATGGCTCTTTCCTGTGTGAGAACCTTTCAACCTCCAGTTCGGGAGTCGGTGGTCGATACTTGCTCGATGTTTCGCTGTGTGCATTTCAAGGTGAGGCATACCATTTTGGCTATTTTTACTCTTGTTCTTTTTCAAAGCGCTGCCGGGGCAGGCGGCTTAAGCTCTCCAGGACTACACCAGGTCCGAGGCCATACATTGATTGCCCTGGTAAAGCTGTGTGAATGAACAAAAGGAAAGCATCTCTTCGTACGGCCGCAAGCACTTAAATGAACTCTCGTAGGTTCTCCCTCCGCGGAAGCTTCTGGACTGTGGGTGGGCTTCTGCGATTCTCGATTCTCGACTTTTTGTTGCGCCGGGCCAAGGCTGGACGCGTCGTAAGAGGGTGATTTCTGTGCACACACGAAGCTTGCCAATCTTGGTACACGGCTCTTTGCCGTTTGTGGTTGTAGCCGAACCTTGTGGTCGACGACATGGGTTTGTCGTCCCCCGTACCTAAAGTCCCCCCTCGTAGCTCATCCCCTGTCCACCGGCTAGCGCAATGCTACAATTGCCACACCACCGCGACCCCCCTCTGGAGAAAATATGACGAGGGGAAGACTGTCTGTAACGCGTATGTTCTGTTCACCTTTTCTATTCTATACTCCGCTCACACCTCGGTGATAGGTGCGGGCTCTACTACAAGCTGCATGGCTCGGCTCGGCCGATCTCGATGAAGTCGGACGTCATCCGCAAGCGGTCGAGGCATGATGCCCGTCGTGGTGGTGGGAACAATCTCTCCAACACGCCCTCTGCCAGCCCCGACGAGCATTGCCTGCTCACGAGGCCTCCCCAACCCTCGCCCCACTTCGACTGTGTGACCACTTAGAGTTTACACCATGTGCGGGGCATGGCCGCCGTCTATGTGACATCGATGTATGTGTTGATATGGTTTTATCTTACTTTGTCATAGCTGTGATGGTGTATATGCCGCTCAATGTCATTTCTTTCCTTTGCCTTCACTTCACGTCGTGTTTGTTGCTTGTGAGCAGAGCAAGTTTAAAGTCTTCGACATGTCTCGACTATCTCAAACATTCCAAACTCTCTTGTTGCTGTCATCATGGGGATAACCGGACTATGGCCAGTATGTGAAATGCCTCAGGAGGCTTCTTGTTGTTGACTGACACCATCGAAGTTGAAGCCTGCGGAGGAGAAGAAGTCATCAATGCAACTTACGACGGCTAAGTTGTCAGTTTGGACGCGACACCCGTGAATGCCGCACACACATTATTGGTGGTTGGAGATCTGGCACGACTACTATACAGCAAGTTGATTGACCTAAGTACACTCAGCATTGGGGGCTGTTGCGTTGCATGATCCTGCCAGTGGTTCTCGAAGTTATCGCGCGTTGACTCGGATCAAGTTGATCGATATTGATCGCTTGCCATTTGCCGGCTTCGGCTTGAATAGTTCCCACGGAGGGGGTACGTACCAGTGGATTTCACGGATTTCTCCGCTGCCAGCCCCCTGCCCAAACCTGTCAGTGGGATTTTAATTTCACAGCCTTTCTCTTTTTGGTCGAGTCACTTGACCGCGCGCCCTGTGGTCCAATTAGGAAACGCGTGAGCGCCGATCTCTCTCTGTATATGCAAAGATATATGGTCAAAAATTTCCATCGTAAGTTATCAATTGGTTGACAGAGGCTAACCAGAGTTTTATATGCAACCCTACCTGAGACGGCGACGCGACGCGCATGGTCACGCCAATCGCACGTGACGAGGCACATTCTATGCTTCCCGTTCCACTTCTTTTATTCTTTGCCCTTCCACTTCGATCCTCAAGATTTCCCGAGCCTCGTTTTATGACGCGTTTGTAGCATCATTTCTGTTTGTACTATGTATACCACTGGCCGCCCACTTATCGATTAGCTTCATCGGAATCGTTGACTTTGATCACCAACGTTTATGTTCTTGTACTCAGGCGCCACCACGCGCATAGTTCTACTGTTATAGTCCTCCAGAATACTCGACGTGCACATTAAGCTACGTTGTTTGTTGCTTTCATTTTTGTTCCATCTCGTTCTGTGGTCAGACCTACATTGGACTCGATCGTTTGAGTTTCTCCGAGTCAACGTATGTTCACGCGAGGAATATTCGTCATTATTGTGACCGTGGCATTTTTTTCTTTGGAGAGACGACCAGACACCTGTCCCTCACACATGATATCGTTCTACCGCACCTATACATTTTCGTTTTTTCATACTTTCTTTTTCTGATGCATCGGATACCATTGCGGTCAAAATACTTACGGCCTGTCGAAACCGAACATAGCACACAACGCGTTGAACGCTAATTCTACTGAACCAGTATTACAGAAACCATTGGTCATTGCGGCCTCCATCCACGACAACAATTACATATATACCTTGGATAGCTAGAGATAAATTTGAACACAAAACGACGCTCCCCACTGCCATCTCACGCTACCGCCGCCGCCCACGCCGTCAAATCAAACGTGGACCCCTGCGCCTCCGCCATCCACTTGTACTCGAGCAGCACCTTCGGCGTCTTCCTCTCCTCCGGGTCCTTCAACAAACACGCGTCTACAAACTCCTCCTCCGCGCCCCCCAATCCAAGCCTCGGCGCAGGCTCCTTCACAATCTGGTGCATCAACTCAATGATGCTCATCGTCGTGCCCCCGCCGTCGAGGCTCACGCCAGTGCTCTTCCGCCTACTGTGCCGCCGCGCCGTTTTCGCAGAGACGGGGAGGGCGAGGGAGTCGCGGTGCATGGTGGTCTTGGTGAACTCGGGGTCCTCGAGGTCGGAGTTGTTCTCGTCGTCCGAGTCGGAGGGCGAGGAGAAGGGGAAGCGCCCGAGGGCGAGCTCTATGAGAGAGATGCCGAGGGACCAGACGTCCGATTTGACGGAGTATTCGGCGCCTTGGATGCGTTCGGGCTGCGGGGAGGTGTCAGCGTGACAGAGACGGAGAGGCGGGGTGACGCACGCTCATGTAGATGGAGGTGCCGACAAAGGTGTTCGCGATCGAGTTGATGAGCTCGCCCGACACGCCAAAGTCGCATAGCTTAATCTCGCCCTGGGAGTTGCACAGGATGTTCGACGGCTTGATGTCTTCCACAACGTGTTAGTGTTGTCTCAAGATCCAACAGCAGTGCCATCAGCAGAACTGACCTCGATGTATGATCCGGTGCACGTCATACAGATACATCAACCCCTCGAGCACGCAGTACGCAACCTGGCGCACGACGGCGATGTCGATCGCGCCCATCTTCTTGTAAATCCCGTCAAACGAGCCCCGGTCCATGAACTCCATGCAGATGCAGATGTTCGGTTCCGCGAGGAAGGCGCCGTACGATGAGACGATGTATGGTGATTTGCACGAGTGCATTATCTGCAGCTCGCGCAGGATCTGTTTGCGCACGGAGGGCTTTGCATCGATCAACACGATCTACATGGAGCAGTCAGCACAGAAGCACAGAAGCACAGCAGAGAACACACCTTCTTCGCCATGATCGTCCCACTCGGAACATGCTCAACCTTTACCACGCTCCCACTGTTCCCCTGTCCGAGCTCCGCGAGGTTCTTGAGGTCCGCATTTGCATTGATCTCGACGGGCGCATGCAGCTCCATTCTCGCCAGCGTTGCGTGCAGGGCGCTGTGCCGGCCAGACCCGACGCTGGAGTCGAGGCCACCAGGGGAGAGAAAGCCCTGAACGGGCGGTGAGTCGCCAAGGGGCGGAGGGCGCCGTTTCGTCGGCGGAGGTTGGGGGCCAGAGGGCGCGATGCGGGTGGGGACGGGCGATGCGGGGGGAGCCTCAGCTAGGGTGGGCTCGTCAACGGGGAGCTGGAGTGATTTGAAATTGCGTTTTGTACGCAAGGGCGTCGACATGGCTCGTCAAGCTTGAAGCAAGAGATAACAATGGTCCACGGACGCTGCAGTCAGCAAGGGGGACATCAGACTCATTGGGGTTTGGTCGTGAACAGCGATTTAAATCAAATTTCATGTAAGCACGTGGGCACTGATTGACGCGCGCTTATCGCTTCAACTCTTCTCTTTCATTCAGGCACCGGAATATAACTTGCAAATCAGTGAGTTTGAATATGTTCAGAGACGTCCTTGGCTTGCAACGCTAGTTCTAGTTCTGAACTCATGTTTCTGTAGATTTTTTGCTGGTGGATCCGCGCGGGAGCTGGCAGGGCTTGATTCGCTCCAGGAGCACCACGCCTCATGGCAGACCCCACAACGCTTATCACTAGGAAGCGGACGGGAGAGACATCTGAATGAGCGCAGCTCAAGGGTACGTGATACTCCTTACATCTAACTAACGAATCGCTGAGCATATCCGAATGCTCATACTGACTATTTCTCTGAACTCCAGGTGTACGAGACCACGAATGATACCCATCGGTTCACAATCCAGCTCAATATAACTCTTCCTGCTGCGCAACTTGAACGGCAGACCTTCGTTCACGCGTACCATCGTAAGTTTTCTTAACCACCTCATAGTTTACCAAGACAGTACATTCTGATCGTAAGGCACGATCGCAATACCCTACTATAAGGCATACTCACGAATCTATAGGGCCTGCTCATCGGCGTAGGTACAAATCAGCATTGGTTTCATACGGCTCCAAGAGAGGCCAGAGACACAGGGCAACAACATACACTAATCTACGACGGTAGTACGTCCTGCAGGTGCTATTTAATCTACAATTCCTCCCGCGAATACCGCTGAGCTATAACACACTGGTGTGCAGAGTTCGTCATAGTGCCCGTTACCTCGTTAATCAGTTCAACTCTTTTCCTTTGCAGGCATCAGAATTTGAGAGAACTTCAGATCGGCAAGGTTTTTTCTGTGCTCAGCCTATGCCTGCTACGGTTCAAGTCTAGTTCTAAATTCTTTTTGTAGACCGCATTGAAAATCAGCCGACCACATACCACGAGCCCCAACGTCATACCCCCCAGGCGACCGAACCTTTTTATACTTTTTCAGCCTTCAAAATTCAAACGGTGCGATCATAGACATTTTGCGGCCCAGATGCACATTTTGAATTCCTAGCTAGGCACGCTCCGACTCGCAGGCGGCGACATGCCTTCACTTCAGATATCAAGAGCTGTGATGGGGCGTTCTTCGTCCTCCTGACATTACTCGCCGTCAGAGACATTGACAACACGGCCCCAGTTTTATTCTTCGATCTATATGTCATACCTTGCAAGGACGAGGCTTTTTTTGGGTCTTTCTTTTTTTTTTTTTTTTTTTGGTGTAGCGTTTGGCTGAGAAGACCGGCGCTAATCTCGCCTCCTTCCGCCCGCAGTCTGTGACAGGGGATTAAAACCCCATCGATAGTTCCAATATATCTTCCACCTCCGAGGAAATGCATTATGCACTGAGTGTGGGACTCGAGGACATTCCGATCGTCTTGATAGCTGCAACCTTCTTATCTCCATCTTCTTCATACTCACCCGTTCTCGCGCAGCCGATCAGAACCCATACCCACTAAAACCCCGGATACTCCCGTCCAATCATCTGGGAGCTTGTGTTCTTCATGCAAGACACCTTTCCAGGTATCGAGAACAACTTTTTTCGGAATGGCTTTCGACTCATATTTTGAATCAGTGATTTTTTGATCCATCGCGATTCGGTCGTTTATTGTTTTGAACTAGCGGTTTCGGATCTCTTGGCTTGTATGCGCGACATTTTCGTTCTGTATGACACGCTCACATCGCAACTTCCAAATTAGATACGCCGATTCGACCATCAGAATGCGGTATAATCGCGCGTCGCCAGAGCCCTTTACTTCCGCCTTACTGAAGTCAGCCAGGGGGCTCCCAAGGATTGTCCCTAGCACTGGTTGGAACCAAGTCCCACTCCGTTTGCGGGTCCACATGGTTTTTGCTTCTTCCCAGATCTCGTGCTGACCTGGGGATTCACAGCTAGTCAGGATGTGTTCCATTGACTCGATCTGATCATCGTTCTTGCAGGTTGCTCGTTCTTGGTACTCTGGCTTGTATTTTGGCCTCTTCCAGTGGGTGCCTATCATGTATGCATCGTGCATCGACATCCATAGCCAATATCTAGCCTGCCTCGAGAAGTCTTTGCATCGAATCTTCTTCCAGATCTTTCCTGTTGTTGGACGGTATTCAAATATTTCCTCGACACATTCCTTTACATAGTCGATATTCTTTTCCGTCCTTCGTCGTGCTTTTTTACATTTGTTCCATTTTTTCGCCCGAATGGCCTTGTATGCAAGGGATTGGGTTACTTTTGACAGTTTCGCACCAGAAACCTTGAGCGTTGGATCGATTGACAAATCAAGGTTCTCTGGTGCCTTCCTTGTTGCTTGGTCTGCGAGCTTATCAGCACCTTCGTTCCGGGTGTGCCCAGAATGTCCTTTTACCCACTGTAACTTTGTGGATGTTTTTCTTTGCCTCAGCCGGGCTATGGCCAACTGGATGAGGTGGGCATTATCTGTCCCAATGAAACCTTGATCATCATTCTTTCTCAGATTGCAAGTTACTTGGTCTATAACGTACCGAGAATCCAGTTCAAATTTGAGTACATGGTCTACTGGTGCTGCTTCGACTGCTTCCTTCAGTGCAAGCAGTTCAGCGATTTGAGGACGGGTAGGTGATGGATCGTGGGATTGGGCTTTGGTGCAAAATCGAACCGTCGATTAGGCATTCGTGCTTCGGCAGGAATAAGGGGCTAGAGTAGATCCCGGCGCGGAGGACTTGGTTGCGGATAGTTGCATAGACGAAGTTGAGGGTGAGGCAGATAAGGACGAGGAGGTAGAGCACAGAGGCGGCTTCATGGTCTAGTATCTGCGTACTTCGTTTCGAGATGGCTTTACTTACCTTGTTGTGACGGCGTGGAGGACTAAGATATTCCGCTTCATCAAGTTCTTAACTATAAGCATATTTAAATAAGAGCTCATATATATAGGCGTAACTAGTAAAAACTCTACCTCCACGGCAATGCAAACCAGCAGCTGGCCGGCCCCGGCAATTGCCGCATTTTTCGACTCATTTCTTGAACATCTTAAATATTCCTTGCCTTCATGAACCTGATACCCACCACGGTTTGTAAGTAGTCGATATTGGGTCATTCTAAAACTTACCCAGATTCCAGAAACCACCCTCCAATAAACCTGCTATGGCTTCCTTATCGATTCCTCTGGACATTATCGATAACATCATCGAAGAACTTAGCGATGACAAACAAACCTTGCGACAGTGTGCGACTGTTTCTCGTGAATTCGGCGTCTTCAGTCAAAAGCGCCTGTTCCGTGACATCAGCTTGAGCTTCTGGAAGGATCAATGTCACTTGGCGTGCCGTCTTTTGAGCATCCTATCTGATAAGTTGGAGATCGCTTCCTATGTGCGAACCCTCGAAGTCTCTGGAGGAGTGGTGGATGCCAAAGACACTCTCCCACCACTTCTGTGCCGTATCGCTGAAAGGAACTCTCTACGAAAATTCAAAGTTTCGATAGGGATGTGCAGGACCTGGGACCATCTCGGCGAAGCACTCCGAGACGCGCTTCGTTCTCTTTTCAGATCTTCCGCTCTATGCACCATCAAACTTAAGGGATTTATCACTCCTGGATTTCCAATGGCACTGTTGGCTACAGCACCTGCGTTGAAGCGTCTCACGTTTAGCAATCATAATTCTGACGCGACCGAATACGACCACAACCCCATCCCTTCGGAACCCCCATCAGACGTTATACACCTCGAAAAACTGAAGGTTGTGGGAAAGTTCTCAGTGAGGCTGCTGAAATATCTGGCCCACCCTATGTGTCCCATCCAGCTGTCACGCTTGCGTAGTTTGAAGATTACCGGCACAAGGTACTTGCCTTTTGGGATTGCAGTTTGTGAGGTGATGAAGATTGCACTCGAATCACTGGAGCATCTGTCGTGGCGCACGTTGACAAGCGAAGGTGCACTATAATCATCTACTATACAATCGAGCGATGCTAATGAAGCACCAGGATATACCGAACCCATCACCGATCTGGATCTAAGGAACATGATGCGTCTGAAGTCATTACACTTGGATCTCCCACTTGATCCCTTGACCTACGAATGGGTGAGCCGATGCATAACCAACTGGGGAGTTCCGGACAGCCTTCAGAGCATCACCTTGTTCTTCACCGCTCCGTACCAATCATATGGGGAGATAGATGCAGTCTGCCTCGCGATGCCACCCGGACTTGACCAAACCCTCGCGGCGTTATGCGACAAAGACACACACCCACGCCTCCACACCATAGAGATTAAGGTATACTCATTCTGGAGGCTCGAGCGCCTCGATTTCCAATCACAGGATACGTATTTAGGAACATGGTTTCCATACCTGAAGGGTACAGGCTATCTCAAGGGAGGATTACCTCACGACGATGAGTAGGACGCCTTCTCCTTCTGAAGATTACCGTGACTTACGCATAGATGTGATGTAGTATTGAAAGGCATATACCTAGGCTGGGTGCGCTTCCCGGTGCGGAAGCAGAGGTCTATTAGCTATAACATCTATAAGGAACGGCGAATGAAACAAATGCCAGTGGGGGTGCAGCACCTAATAAGTTACTTCTTTTTGTTCGTCACGATCTGAAGGAAGCGAAGTGTAAAGAGTCGTGGATTATTATTTTAAACTGGTAGATCATACGCCCATCGTATTCCTTCATACTTCCTCTGCTGTATCTCGCACCGCCACATTCAATAAGAAGCCCGTCGCACGACTACTGTCTCCTTCCACGCGTGTCCATGGTTCCAGCTGATTTTGAATTATGCTGATTGCTTTGTATACCGGATCCATGCGCTCCCCGTTGTCATACGCAGAATTACAGATACACAGAGAGACCATTTCCAGTTCGCGCTGGCGAGAGGTATCGCTAATCCACGAACGGATGAGAGCGATAAACTCTGTGACAATCGGACCCGTGACCCTACCAGGGAACAGTCCGAATGCAAACGAGGTCAGGTGGGAGAGTGGTAGTTTGTATTCGGTGTCGCCGTACACCCCAAGGCGAAGAAATTTCAATACTGAAATCTGTAGTACTCCAAGAGTGCGTAAGGCGAGTTTTTCGAGCAAAGGGCAGGCGGCAATAAGCTCAAAGAGCTCGTCAATGTTAGTGGAGACGTATGAGAGACGAAGGCAGCGTATTGAGCGAAGATTGTCTGTGATGCCAGGAAGGATGGGCGCGAGGGGGAAGGCACAACCCTCAACATCGCCTGCCAATGTGAGTGTGTGAATTACTGGTAGATGAAACATCGCAAGGAGATCACTAAATCTGACATCCTCTTCTAACCCAATCACCTCAATCTTGAATACTGAAAGCTGTGCAAATGTAATGGGGCTGGGAGGGATGAAGGGCGGGATTGATCCGGCTTCGTCGTGAAAGACGACGCGGAACGATGCGGTCTGAAGATGGATGCATTGGAAGACGACCTTCGAGAAGGAGTGTAGTGTGATTTCTCCGGGGAATATGAGCGAGGTGAGCTGGCTCCATGGGAATATAAAGCGTGATCCATCTGTGAATATTACGTCTGGGATGTCGAGGCTGACTGTGCGTAGGCGCGGGGCGGCGTCGAAAACGGTTATTGGGGGTAAAGTTTTAAAGCTGAGGACATCGATCGTATTCAAGACAAGTGTTTCCAGCATCGGCATACTGTTACTCGGTAAACGCAAGAACATCGTGAGACATTCCAAGTCTGAATTTTCGAACCGGAGGTCCGCAAAACGGTCCGCGAAAGGGATTACACTTTGGGCCATAGCCCATACCACTCTGGAAGGCGCAAAGTTACAGTTGACTGATAGTGAAAGTTGCTGCGCCCGATTGGCGCGGCCAAACCAAGACGCGATCATTGAAGACAGCAGATCGGGCTCGGACCGGGGAAGGATGTCCAGGGAAAGTCTACTCCATAGCGCAGAATAAGCGAGTGCTGCATCCCTCCAGAGAGAGCAGACGTGGGTCAGCCTTATCAAGGAAGAAGAATGGCGTGGATCGACATTGGCCCATCTGGCAGAACGAACTCGAAGATTCTTGTCAAAATTTCCGGGGGCAGAAGGCGTACGGGGGCAAGCAAGGCGGTGTACGAGTATACTATGTTCCGCTTTCGCCATCTCAAGACCTGGATACCCTTCATCTCCCCGATTAGACGATTGATTTTCATCTGAGTACGTAGCAGATCACAGTCGAGCTCTGCAATGTCCGCCTCTTGCTGCGCTAGGTCGGCATTCACGACTTGAGCCTGGGCAAGAGAAGGGCTATGGTTACTTCGATATAAAGTCTCTATAATTTCAGCGGAGCATAGGCTTGTCGCGGAAAGATTGATCTGTGGCCCAGAGACATCAAATCAGCTCAGACTAACTGACAGGAGATCGGAATACACACCTTGGACCGTTCTGCACTTTGCTTCTTTAGCTCCTCCTCGACAGTAGTCACGAAATCCGTAGAAAAATTGGGAACTAGATATGAATCGTGAGCAGAACAAGGGTGTATGTAATTCGATGGAACACACTGTTTGCTAGGATCGAGAATTAGTGGGGAGGACGTTATCAGCGCAAGTCGTTCTCTTACTGATCAGTTCTCGCTGTTCATCACATTTTCCCCTCATTACTCTCAAGAGGTCGTTGGTAGTTTCCATGTCTAATCCGTGTAAGTAATGTGTGTAGTTGGTGTGTAGAGCACTGGGAGGCAGTGGTAAGGCTGTCAATCGATATTCAAATAATGATAAACAAGTACAATTTACGTTTTCTCGAACCACACCCACGGTCGACCGACTGCTTTGTTGAGTTCATACCAGGTTCATACCTTCGCGCAAATCCCAACTCATGGCGTTGAAACAGGCAGACAGAAATAACGACCCATCTATACTCCCACTCACCTGACTTCCTCAACCTTCAACACTGTAACTTGAACGTCTAGGCATGGCGTCGAAGCGAAATCGGAACATGTAAGTACCTAAACTGAGTGTGCGACGGTCGTTGGTTCTTTGTCACGATGGAAAGTTTATTCAGCTCCAGGATAACGCAGAAAAAACTTCTGTTACACTCAAGAACTACTTTGATTTGCTCTTAGATGAGCCGTCTTGCCGTCTCGCTGTCAAATTGTTGCCTGCGCCTCTAGGTGGTCCGTCTATTGTACCGTTTCCCGCGGCTGGGACTTTACCTGGGTCACAGGTGGTGAGAACGGGTTCGATCTGGGAATTGAAGGAGGGACCATCGAAAGCTTGGAAAATTCGACAGGCATCCTTGAATCATTTTCCTGTCAGTCTAATATTACTCGATGCATATCTCATGGTCTGACCTCTTCCTCAGAAATTTCCTGGCGACATAACGCAAGGAAGATCAGCTATAGACCCCGATTACTTCGTATAGCGTTCAGTCAAGCGTTGCTGATTCGGCTTCTCCTCATCGCATCCGCCTCGGCCCTCGGTTGAGTGTATTCCCTTGAACTGCACCATAGAGTTCTGACCGTCTGCGAACACGTTCAGATTAACGGAGGAGAATGTTGATCGAGTGGATATTGGACGTGGAAGGTACTCCAAAGGTGCTCATTGTGGCTCAACGATGCCGGTTTTGCTATTGTAGGTATATCTTAATCTTTCGGATATTATGACTTACTTTATGATAGACATCCGGAGAGCGAATTCTCTAGCATAACCAAGACGGCGACCAGCGAAGCTGATCAACGTTGCCTTTTAGCGAGTTATCCCACCCACACCTTCTACGCAACCTGACTTCAGCGCAGCATTTCCGCCTCCCTCCGAAACGATAGTCTTGAACGAAGAAGCGCGACGCCAAGTTCGAGTCGCCTTAGGTCGCGTTCATGCAACCATGTCTGAGTGGAAACTCTCGTCCTCGCGTCCTCCTGCGTAGCGTTTTCAAGTAGGTCTTCATCGCTTCCCGAAGAACCGCCGGCTGATTGATTTCCCCACTCAGGGCCGCCGTCATAACTTCACGTCCGACGGTATCCTTTTCTGGAGGTGTGAAACACCGAACCCCCCGGCATATGCTTGCCGAGACCACATACCGAGATTCTATTCCCGCATTGGTGGCCCGTGCTGCTGATAGATGCTAGCGATAGGCTAGACGACGTCAACACAATCTACCACTCTACAACTAAGGTATGTCGCCTCTAATTTACTCTCCCATTTGTCGTCTGACCTTTTTACCTCAACAGTTCTTTTGCACGTCACAATCTATAGGCGTGGTCGGCAGCTCCTAGGGACGACGAACCACGCCAAGCTTTGACTCTTACGAAACCCCGGAACTTAAGACCTTTCGCTGTCACCCTCGCCCCACGTTACGCACACCGACTACTCTTCTATCCTCTTTGTTCCTCATTTTCTGTACGACCGTCGTGTACCCTTCGTTGAAGTTCGTTCTTTCCTGCGGACATTTTTTGATGCTTCCGTTTGGCGAGCCATAGCCAGACCAGCCAACGTCCTCCTGGTTGGAAGGGATAGACACACGCAGGGTGGATCTATGGATGACATGACGTATCACGCGGCGGCCCTCCTCCTCCCAGCACCATAGGGAGAGCTGTATTACGAGGGCGAGGGCGAGTCGGACCCGTAGGATGTCCAGTTCCGGGGAAACTAGATCGGGCAGTGTTCATAAACTACCGAGGGCATGCCGTCGATCTAATCTTCGGCCCCGAGCGATGCTACAGGGCTTCAGAGTCAGATGAGCTGAGTATAGATGCACGTGGGTACGAGGAGGATGCCAGGGGCGTGGGCACGCAGGAAGAGCGGTCGATCGAGACAGGCGTCTGCTGCGACGTCTTGCGGCAGCGCCAATTGTGGTGGGAGCGGAGGAGGGTGGCTGGGAAAATCCCACGAGGTGACGATGCCCTGGACGAAGCGGCCTCGCCAGAACACGTGCTACGGGACGTATAGTGGTCGCAAGGGCGAGCCGATGTGCAAGATTCAGCGCTTTAACCCACGGAATGCCGCAACTTCTGTCTTCCAGGTCGTCCGCCACATTCTTAAGGAGAGATAATGCAAAGTCGATTCTGGAATGATATATTCCGTGTATAAGCGTGAAAATATACTCAATTTGAGCTTGGCTAGAGACCCAGCCGCGGATGCGATTGTTTACCTGAGTTTGATTCAAATTGCCGAACCAAGCACTGATAGACTCGAACGATCTTTCATCTCTACCCTTCATGGATGTAACTGCGGGGTCTACTGCCGGGAGAGAAACGAGAGAAAGCTTCGATTCCCAGAGGAAAACGCTTAGTAGGGAATCAATCTAAGAAAAAGACTTTCTCTCAATAACCACCTCATGATTTTAGTGAACAGTATGCATCGATTATATCCGTTCTCGTTCTGTTTACGATTCAAGGATAGTTCCCATTTTCTCCGTTGATTTCATGACTTCGCTGGAGAAAGAACTAGAAGAGCAAAGATCTAAGCACCGATCGATCGGATCTAGGGTGAGTACGACGAGAAACACTTAGCCTAGCTGAAATTACTTTCGGCCGCAGAGTGAAAAGTTGAACGATACTGGAACCACTAATACTTCTGAGACTACCACACAGTGCAGCGACTGGCGTGCTCCAGCCCAGAGAGAGGTGATGACAACCCTATTGGCAGAACAAACAGCAGATGTCGCCCAGATCGATTTCGATACCATGCGTCTACAAATGGAAATTAATCTTTTGCTGGACAAGATGAGGGCTCTCGGACGGTTGAAACTCCAGAAGATGAAGGCGGCGGACCGATCTAAATCCTTAATTTCCCCTATCCACCTTCAACCCCCTGAAGTCCTTGGAAGGATATTCGAATTCGTTCTGCCCGATATGGTCTTTCCGCGATGGGTCTCATCGCCACTAGCATTGAGCCATGTTTGCTCCGCGTGGAGGAACGCAGCCTTGGGTCATTCTAGGCTATGGAACGGACTATCCCTTGACGTTTTTCGCCACTCAAGGCCCGATCTCTTACCTGCACTAATAACATCTTGGTTTAGGCGCGCTTCCAACCCCCATCCAATCTCGCTCTCGCTCGCGAACCATATCTCATCTGGAAGAGTGGGGGAGGGTATCACCCGAAGCATCATTCCATTTTTATCTCGTTTATCTGAGCTCCGTTTCAAAGCAGGACACCTGCGAACCCTCTCTCCAATCCTATCTCTACCAAGCGGCAGTTTCCCAGAATTACGGGTGCTTTTACTCGACGTGGGTCAAACCAAATCCGATGATTTGCACAGGATAGTGGTTTTTGACGCCGCTCCACGCCTACACATCGTCACGATTGGCATCTCGTCACCAACCACATTCCCGTGGGCCCAGCTCACCTGCCTCGACTGCACGCAAATAGTCCGACTCCACACCTTCTCCAAACTCATAGCCCAATGCATCAATCTCCATGCTGCATCATTCATCATCACCTCTGCGAATGTGCCAATCAATCCATTTTTGGCTCCTGCTCCAGTCACCTTCACCCGTCTTTCGACGCTGAAGATCAACCTAGTGCAATTATGGGATTTTAATGGCCTTCAAGAGGTGTTTTCCATGCTTCATTTTCCCGCTATTCATACGCTTATATTGGTGGGCTGCATTACAAGCTGCAGATTCATGTTAAATTCGATACTGCAAGGCTCCGTCCGCGCCCTTGAAGTTCATTCGCACACCTACACGCACCAACACACTCTCATCGAGCTTATTTCGGCATGTCCGTTTCTGAAAAAGCTCACGCTGCACACGTTTGGTTCTCATATACCATTGTTGATCGGTCTTCGGCTAGGTACCTATGTCCAAGCTAGACCTGCGCTGTCCTACCTCACTTCGTTCGCGTTCAGTTGTTCGATAGATGGTGAGGATAAAATGGTCAAAGTATTGGTCTCGCTCATCTTTTCCTGGGTCAATATGCGTATCCAGGGCCTACGTGTATGCCCACTTGAGGACGTCTCGCTGTGTATCAGGGCTGGCACAGCTGCGACACACGAGGCACACATTATGTTATATGATCTTCGGCGTGGCCTCGAGCGATTGGATCTTGGACGAACTGGCACGGGCTTTGTATTGAAGACATGGCTGATGGTTACGATGAAAAGATGATGAACAATTGACTTATCATAAACAAAATATACCAGCTTCCAAGCCCATTAGCCAAACGGGAAAATAAAACCCCGGATGTGATGTTACATCATCATACATCGCCCCGAACGCGGCGCGACCGTCAGCACAACCCCCTCATTCGTTCATTAACTCGGCAGTGGCACCTTCTTATCTATCTTGGGTGCTTCTCTCTGCAGCGCAACCTAGTTATTCTATCATCAGAATCCGCGAAAAAAACAAAGCTAATCTATGAGACCACATACATTTTCCATCATGTACCGGAGTGCATTTTTTGTATTTTTCGACCTGGTTCCACATATATAAAGATGTGCGACCATGCTTCTATCGCCTTCATAACATCCACCCAGGCATACTCCGAAACGCTGCAACGGTGCATTCTGGCATGCACGAGGCTGCGTCGAGGCGTGGTCCGTGCCTACGATATGGTATATATATGAGGCATGTACGTAGCTATCTAGTATCCTATCCCAGGCGTCTCCTCCTTCGCGTGAGCCGGCCTGATCGGCCGTCTCCAACGCGTATGAGTCTTGAAAGTTTGGAGATAACATTGAATGAACCAGTTCGTCGGGAAATTGTTTTTGTGCGATGTCTAGTGCGTTCTGCAAGGGTATTAGTTTATGTCACGGACGAGATGGGGCTTGCCTGGTAGGTCTCTGGTGTTGTTGGAGCCGAACACATATGTAACGGTTGCTGGCCATTGGAGTTCAGTTGGAGGGGGATTAGAGGCCATAGTAACTTTTCGGCTTGGTGGGAATTAAGATTGTCCCTATTTATTTAAGTCAAGGGTGAATCTCATGATCTCGGACATTTTAAGATTCGAGACACATACATTCGTCTACATACGCCACAGAACGGTGTCAAGCGTATAAAGCGGAGATCATGTCCACAACAAAAAGTTTGTAAGGAAATAGGAAACGTTCGAAGGTCAAACGAACCCCGGAAAATATCAACGAGACGTGACTGGCACCAAAACCACCGAGGAAACCTCAACCGTCTGCCAGGATTCTCTCAACATCCCTCCCTTCCTTGTCAGGCTTCCATCATCCCTCGTCTACCGAGCGCAACATGCCGGCTTTTGAGGGTAGGCACGACTGGGCTCCTATCTCGTTCTGCCAACTTCAGCAGTGCTAGCGGCTACGATGAATGGTCAGGCGGCTCGCATCAATAAGCCCAACAAAAAAGTGTTCTGCAGGGCTTGTGATGAGTGTTGGTGCACGGAAACAGTTGATTGCACGTACGGGTGCTTGGGGAGTGGGGAGAGCCCGTGCTCGAGGTCCATCTTGTCCAACTCGATGGTCCACCTATGATTAATTAAACTCGTAGCCTCTGTCTGAGAATAAGATAGAATCCTCCACTGTCCGGTTTGTGTCCGGTCATCCCGACTGTGATGCACGAGGCGTCAGCGGCGTCAAATATAATAAAAGCTGACCCACAACTCATGTGTCAAAATACGGGACGGAAGGAGTTTCCCGTAGAGGACTGTAAGTAGGATTGGCGCGCTGGAAAACACCACCAAGCCCACCTCGGATACCAGATCACAAGTCTCGAAAAAACGGGGGGCGCACATAGGTCTGTGTAAGTATCTGCGCGTCAGCTCGGATATGAGGAAGTGTAATCATCACCTTACCCGTCCTGTCGTGAAGTTCTGCAACTGCGACGAGACCTGCATGACGTTGCGCATACTCGTTGTGCCGCCCTCTTACAGAGGAGCCGACGGTACGTACATGTTGACGAGCCTGCGCCCGGATATCCGGTGGAGAATAGAGAAATATTCTGTCGAGCTGTTAGGATGGAATCTGCTATCCAACTAGTCATTCTATTATAATTCGTCAGCGACCTCGCGTATGAAGCTGGTCAACAACTCACGTTCCGATGTTGTGTAAAATACGGAGCAGAATGTAAGTATATCTATGCGACGGCTGGATGTTCAAAGAGGTAAGGAGATGATTCGTTCACTTAGTGATGGTGCGCGGGGAGCATCGATCCGACTCTCGACGATAAAACAACCTCAGAAGGCATTTGCGCGTCGAAAGAGCGGCCGAGAGACGTTGTCAGCCCACATCGACGTCGAGCGACTGGCGGGATGAGCAATTTTTTCGGATTACATAATTTGCCATGTGTCAACCGGGCCGTGATCCTCCGTCGTCCCGAACGACTTGTCTTTGCTCCTCTTGCTCATTCACTCTGCTAGAATGCTGGCTTCAGGTTATCTCTCGTTGCTCAGGTTTTCCGCTATAAATATTGTTGTCCTCTGGTGATCTGCGAGCGACTCCTAGGCGACAGGCTATGGTTTCTCGAACGGAATACATCAGTTTGCAAGCTTGACGCGAACGGCTCTGCGTTCCTCAGCTCATTTTACTGCTATGACGAAACGAAAGAACGAAACCACGTCTGTCGTTCTACAATACATCCTCGGAGGCCGTCAAGATTCGACCTAGAAAGCGGCGCACCAACACCTGACAGGGCGAAAGGAGTATATCGCAAGTAAGTTTGCATCGCCCAGCCTCTTTGTTCCCCTAATACAATCAATTACAGGTGGACTACATCATAAACAAGTCGGACGAGATGGATGTCGAGCGCGGGCTTTCCCCACTTCTCTGGCACCGTACATGATTTCAATTCTCCAACACTCATCACTGGCCCTGCAGAACACCTTTTTCTTTGGCGCCACCGGGGCTGACCTGTCCGGTTCGACTGATCGGGAACCTAACCATTTATCGTCGTCTGCTACGGGAGCCGAAGGTCGCAGAACGAGATAAGAGCCCAGTCGATGATGGAAGCCTGAACAGAAGGGGCGGGTTATTGTGAGGCGTCCTCGATGGCTTTGGGGTCTTTTGAGTACGCGCCAGTTACGTCTCGTCAATGGATTTTCGGGCTCGGTTGATACTTCGAACGTTTTTCCATTTACAATTCGTCGTGTACATCTTTTGGCGTCGCTGACTTGTATGTCTTGGATTACTATCCTAATCCTAATCCTACTCCTATATACTAAAGTATCCGAGACCATGAGACTCACCAAATAAATAGGGACCTTCTGAACTCCTGTGAAGCCGAAAAGTTACAATGGCCCTAACGTCCTCTAAGCCTCCTCCAGTCGAGCTCCAATGGATAAAAACCGTCACATGTGTGTTCGGTTCCAACATTGTCTACATAAAAACACCAGAGACCTACCAGGCAAGCCCCATCTCGTCCGTGACATGACACTTGACACCATTAGAATCTTTTGCAGAAGGCACTGGACGTTGCACAAAAGCAATTTCCCGACGAACTTATAAATGTTCCGCGCGACCGGATTTCATTCAAGGTTATCTCCAAACTAGGGCTCCGCACCGTGCCGTATGTTGACGGTTGTACGGCACCGTAATACGGCGGCCGTCACCGTACCGTGAGGGCTATGAAAGACATGGAATACGGACGGTATACGGTACGGATAGTAGCCGTATTGGACCGTACAAAGACGGCCGTATACGGTATTGTACGGCCGTGCGTCAGTGTGGCGTGGGAATTCCTTTCTCCCTTCCGATCTTCACCCTTCTGAAGCTCTCTGTATCCTCGTCTATAACGTTTGGACGTGTTTCATGCGATAATCAGCTTTATTGCAACATTACCAAGTAATCAATCGATTTTGGGCGCATCTTAGCCTTGCTAGGTTCAATGAAAGGTCAGTTAAACCTGAATCAGACTCAATCTAGCACTTACTACCATATTTATGATCGTTAGGCTTAGTTTTCAATTCTCTCGAGCGACAAATATGGACAGCTTATCGAGATGGGCTCGGATCGATACAACGCGGGGGAGATTTAGTCAACCAAAAACGTTCGGTGCGTCTTTATTATCAGGCACCGGCGATTGAACTTGGTCTATACCCTCACCGCTACGCTTCCAGGTATTCACTTTCGGCAATTTCCACCAATGATATGTACTCCCCACGCCCTGCCAACAGCATCTCGTCCCCCGGGTTCGGTGATCGCACTGGATCTTGCTGCACTCAGCGATAACCAGCACGGTGCACCCGACACAACCGAAATACGGACCCCCCGCCTCAGGTCTATTCGATGTGACTTGGCGTTTGTGCAAGAAAGTCACGCGACAATGGTAAGTCCAGGCCTCGTTCAGTCGTTGCTTTCCGAATGATCATGATCGCTTGACATAGATGGTGGTGGCCTGTCGGAATCTGTGATTCTCGCAGTCTTTGGCATGCTTTTTCAATTCAAGCGTGTCCGAAAAAGGTATGTACTATAACTCTTTAACAGTCTACATTTTTCACTGCTCGTTCTTAAAATTAAGATCACCCAGCTCCTTCGTGGTCCCACCCACGGGCGGTTCACATACCCAGGCAAATAGGGTCATTAGTGGCCAGGGGTAGGTAGGTAGGGAGGATTGTCGGTGTAGGAGTGAGCATCGCAAGCTTGCTTAAGCCCGAGGTACTGCTGTAGTACGTAGTTTGCAGTGCTCACCGCGGGGTTGTTGGTTCCTGAGTGCCGTACCATACTGTAAGGGGAACTCTGATTTTCGCTCATTTTCATCTTTTCTATCATTTGACACTGACATTCCTTTTATTTCGTGTTT